>VZQC01006227.1:4318512-4358360 GCA_009823505.1 Rhizomys pruinosus | reverse complement strand
CCCCCTCCTCTCCTCTCCTCTCCTCTCCTCTCCTCTTCTCCCTACTCCTTCCCTCCCTTTTTTCTCCCTCTTTTCCTTCTTTCCTTCCATCTTTAAAAAATATTTTTGGAATACTACCATTCCAAGCATTGTATTAAAATAGAATACGGTTGTGAGCAAGCAAATGAAAATCTCTGTCTTGGTACTTTAGACTGTAAAGAAAACTTGGTCAACAAACACGCAAAATAAATAACATGTATAGCTTATTATGTGATGATAATATTAGGGTAAAAAGAAAGCACAGTAGACAAAGGATAAAGGGTTTTGGGGAGCAGAGGAATTATGATATCAGAAAGGGTCCTGAGAAAGTCTTCAGGAGAAAGTCTTCAGAAGCTGCTCTTGGAGCTAAGACCTGAAGAGAGTGAGAACATGGGTCATGCCTGTTTATGTCAAAGGAGAATTCTAGGCAGAGAACAGCCAGCTCAAGGGCTCTAAGGTGGGAGATGGCTGCAGAGCTCCCAAGCACCTGCAGGAGGCTACAAGGGTTGAATGAGCATTGCTCAAGGTCAAAAGTGATCAGAGGTAAGGGTGGAGAAGTAGGCATGGGTGCAGATCATGGTCAGCCTTTTACTACCTGTAAGGAAGTTGGCGCTCATGAGAGTGAGATGCCGAGTCAGCTCACTCACTCAGTTCCCCGATGGGTACTATGTGAATGAGAAGTCTGTCAGGGCTGGAGTAGGCAGAGCTGTTAAGAAGCCAGGTAGCTACCGGGCATCCGGCTGTGGTACCAGGGGAGTCTGGCTATACTTTCTGTCTTTATTTTTCAAAAACAGTTGTAAACAGTTGTACACATTATATTAGTGAGAAACTAAGCTAGGTTCAGAAGGTGTTGGTAAGTGCTTAGAGCTACTATATAGCCCATTGGTAGCCCATTATATAGTCAACTTATAGCTATTATATAGCCTGTTTATGGAAAAAGAGGGCTGCAAACTGTATCTAAACTTACTTACATTCCCAGAAATATTTCATGCTTCCAACAAAATTATTTGGCCTTTTTAAAAACCAGACATTTTGTCTTGTCCAAATGAACTTGGAATTTTACTGACAATCCCTGCTGGTTTGTGTTCAACTCCTAGCTACTCCTAATCTAAATAATGAAGAAGTGTGTTACTGTGAGGAAAAGGTAACTAGGAGCATGTCTGAGCTGCCATTAGAACCACGACAGCTACAGTTTGTTTCAGGCACAGCTTTCAAAGATTACCCTGTGATTACATAATTATAATTGGAATCACTGAGGAACCTTTTTTTTTTTTTTTTCTGTTGACTATACTCCAACTCTTAGGAAGGGCCATGACAATTTGTGGCTCCCCAGGTTCAGTTTTCATAATTGCCCATCAAGGGTAATTGCTAACATAATGTTTAATCAATAGATTATAAGTAGGATTTTGCATTTTAGGCTTTCCAAGGCCTCTATAAATCTCAGGAAACCATTGCTAGGTGGCATATTTTGTGATACGGTTTTTTAGCTGTGAAACTCACATGATAGCATAAAGATTTAAAGCAGGAGGTAACTTCAAAGTTACTTAGGCTGCCTTTATTTTTAGGGATGTATAAAAAGAGGCAAAGAGTAGCTGTTTAAAATTACTAATTGATCTAGAACTAAGCGAAGGTGCTGTGAAGCAAATTGGCATATTTGAAAAAAAATGTCTTTAGGCACCAATTAGATTCGGCTTCCACTCTGGCTTTGTGATCTTGGACATGCTACTTAAACGTTCTAAACCTCAATTTCTCCATTAGTAAAAAGTTCTCAAGTACGGAACAAGGTAAGTGTTGGCTAAAGTTTTTATCATTCATTATTTTTTTAGATTTATTTTTGTATGTGTATGAAGGTACTGTCTGCATGTAGGTTTGTGCACCCGTGTCGTGCAATGCTGAGGAGGTCAGAAGAGGGCGTAGGATTCCCCTGGAACTGGAGTTAAAGATGGTTCTCAGCCGCCATGTGGGTGCAGGAGATCGAACCTGGGTCCTCTGCAAGAGCAGTCGGTGCTCTTAACCGCTAGGCCATCTCTCCAGTCCCTCAAGTCAACTTTCTAAATGAGCAAACTTCAAGTCCAAGTCTAACTTTAAAGCTCATCAACACTGACAAATAAAACAGCCTTGATTGCAGACATTCTTCTGATAGGCCATTTAGATATATTACTATAAATGTGTTTTAGGAAAAGCCTAAATGGCATGGGGGAAAGGCAGTTGCACCTGGGGCATCCCAGTAAAAAAATAAGGCAACAGTGATTTCATTAAAAAAAAAAAATGATGAGGCAAGGTGGTGGCATAGGCCTAAAATCCCAGCACTCAGGAAACAGAGGCAGGAGGATCCCTGCAAGTTTAAAGGTAGACAGATTTATATCTAGCAAATTCTAAGCCAGCCACAGCTACAAGACAACAATAAGCTCACAAAAAAACCTACTGATTTCTCACATTCAGGGGTCCAGAATCTCACACACATGGCTAGCAAGAACCTTTCCCAAAATACTTAGTTCAAGAATTTTGAATGTCTTTTTCTTTCTGAAGAGAGTTCATTGTGCTACAGAGCATTTGATTGGAGTGAAGTAGACTAGATGCATTTCCTTTAGGTACCAGAATAAGAAGTTACTGCATTTACTAGTTGGAGACTTCATAATACAAACAACTACTTGTTGTTCTAACATCTGCCTTCAGAAGTACTGTTCTCCAGAGGAAAACATAATTGTATAGTGGATGCTTCTGAATGATTGGCTGAGAGCACAAGATCTGCTGGAGAAAGTCTGAAAACGGTAGAGGACTTTATGCGAGGAGAACATTTTCCTTTGTTGCTTTTAAAGTGAAGAGCTGCTGAGTGAGGCAGCAGCTCTGCTGTACCCAGGGCACAGGACTGTCTACATTTAGTTTACCCAGCATTTGGGGATACTTTGGTAGTTTGGATGCATTTCCAAACCAAAAAACACATGATTAACCAGGAGAATAATACCTCAAGACAGATACAGACACATTTCCGTAGCTGGGCACAGTGGTACACGCCTTTAGTCCCAGCATTCGGGAGGCAGAGGCAGGTGGATCTCTGTGAGTTCAGGGCCAGCCTGGTCTACATAGTGAGTTCTAGGCCAGCAGGGGCTACAGGGATACCTTGTCTCAAAACACTGAAATAAAAAATCCAATGACTAAAGGTGGTCAGAATTAGAGAATCTTAATGTCATGATATCTTGGATACCAGAATGATTATACAGTTGCTCTGGAATCACAGAGTCAGAATAAAAGCAAGCAGATTGTCCTCAAAGATATACAAGTTGTAAGACAGTTTCATCAATAGGAACTCTTGACTCTCTGTCGTAGACCAGGTGTTCTTATTGCTCAGAAAGTGCATGCTCAAAAAGACCCCATGCAGAGCTCTCCACTTCTCTACTGCAGTGTTTCTTCAGACAGATCATAGGAAAAAAGATATTTTTTGTAGCTTTCATTTTTTACTGACAGGCTGTTCTTAACTTGAGGCTTTCCCAATTCTTCACACAACAGTATGCTCACAAGTCACTTCTGACTGAGTGGTACTGAAGCTTCCCTGTAGTGGATTCCTTCCCTAGGGAAGACTTCATCTCTAAATTTTGGGATACACTTTTTACTGAAGGCCACTAGGCCATGTTCTCGGCTCTAAATATGCAAATCCTACATACATGCTGATAGGGATGGGCCTTTAAGTCCCCAGATCAGAATCCAAACACCAGAAATGGTGAGATGAGGGATATGAGGACCTGTGGGCTGTAAGAGAAGTAAACTGAGTCACTACAGGCCTAACCCTAATCAGAGGACCTGAAACACACTAAAACCTGAAACTCTTGATGCTGATAGGACACCACCAGCAGTCGACCATATGAAACTGGCTTATTAGAGATTTTTATAAAATTAACCAAATGGAAACCATATATATATAGTATAGTATATATATATATATAAGTAGTTAAGTAGTTATTAAGTAGTTTCCATGTGTCAGGTTGGGCCGTAACTGCATAATCGTCATCATGTACAGTGAAAGGTACTCTAGGTGTCTGCCAAAGAACCTGAAGCTTTTAAGTTATATGTTAACAATCTAGTTCTTTTTAAAAAAATCTTTGTTTAAAAGCGTGGGCGTTGGTTATTCATGCCGTTGTAATCCAGCACCGTGGTAACAGAGGCAGGCAGAGTCTCTGTGAGTTCAAACAAGGCAAGCCTGTTCTACAATAGCGAGTTCCAGGGTCAGAAATAGGGCTACCCTGGTACTATAGTAGTCATGTTTGCCGTTATTTCCACGTTCCTCTTCAGGTCCCCCTCCAAACTCCGTTCCGTCCCGTCATGTCTCCCACCACTCACCCTGTACAATTGTCCTTGTCATATTATAAATATATAGTATATAAATATATAGTATATATTATTATACATATCATAGTAATATATATAGTTATGTATAGTTATAGTATTATAAATATATATGTATTATATATATATATATACTAATATATTATTATAACTATATAGAATATATTATAGTATATAATTTAGTGTTATAATATGTTAGTACGTATATATAGTATATATAGTATATAATATATATATATATAATATATATAGTCCAATTCAGTGGTGTACCTGTGTTTAGGGCTGCCCATTTGAATCTCTGATAACCATTCAGAGAGATAGTCCTTGGAGAAACTGATTCTCCTTCTCTTTCATTCATTGATTGCCTATAGCTCTTCACTTGAGGTGGGACCTCACAAAATTTCACCCATCTACCTTGGCATGCCAACTGGTTTTGTCATAATGCAGATCTTGGTAGATTACTATACTGTGGAGGTTTCATTGGTGCAGTTTCCCTATCATGTCTAGAATGGACTAGCTAGCAGCAGATGTCTTTCTCCTCTGGCTCTTGCAATCTCTCTGCCTCCTCTTCTGTGATGTTCCCTGAGAACATGGTGTAGAGGTTGCACTGTTGAAGTACAGCTAGAGCTAGGCACCTTACAGCCAGGCCAGTTATAATCTGGTTTTTGACCGGTTATGGAACTTTGCAATAGTCTCCATCTGTTGTGAAAAGAAGATACTTTTCTGAGTGGTGAAAATCCACTTGTATGTAAATGTAAAAAATGTAAAAAAAAAAAGTATGTAAAAAATACTTGTATGTAAATGTAATAGACTATTATCTTACTAATATAGCATTGGTCTAAGAAAAGACAAAAGTAGGTTTTCCCCTGGGATTTATGGCCTCTCTAGCCATGTGTACATGGCTATGTTTATAGTACTATGAATTATTTGCCTCTTATTGAATGGACCGGAGGTCCAGTTAGGTAGGTGTTCAATAACCCTAGATGAAAGGACCATGATTGTACCAGCTGACATAACCAGCTGGGCTGGTCCCTGTGGTTGGTAGGCTTTAGAGCTGGTAGGAGAATTGATTGGTTTCTCCCTTAGCAATTTGCAGATATCATCTGATACCATGAGAGCTATTTTTCAGGGAAGAGGCTTCCAGGTCAGCTGTAGCTCAATTGCTCAAGTCCTGTGTCTGAAGTATTTTGTGTCTTCAGCAACAGGATCTTACCTTCAAGTTTTAGGAGGCAATCAAGGTTGTGGTAATAACCTATAGCATTTTAGCAGACTCTTGGCATACCCTGAACAACAACTTGAAGGGAGGTTTCCCTTTCCAGGCACTATGATTTTCGTTATATAGCCTTCAGCTATACACATGTACATATATATTATATATATAATATACATGTATAATGTGTATTTTTCAGTACACTTATGAAATAATACATTTCCCTTTGGCTTTTCATACTACCCAAGCATTTTGCCCCTGTATAGTCTTCCTCCTCCCTCCCCATCTCTCCCTTGATAGCACCTGTCTCCTACTACCTGTGTGCCCACCGGAGCTCTCCATTCGTCCATGGCTCCATTGTATTTTCCTGGCTCCCACAGTTACATCAAGTATATACTCACCAGAGCTGGAGAGATGGTTCGGCAGTTAAGAGCACTTCCTATTCTTGCAGAAGACCCTGGTTTGTTTCCCAGGACCCACATGGTGGCTAACAGCTATCTTTAACTCCAGTTCCAGGCGATCTGACACCCTCTTCTGTCCTCTGTGAGCATTGCACGATATGTATGCACTTCACATTGCAGCCATAACGCTCATACACATAAAATAAGAAATATACTCACATCTAAGTATTTGGAGCTAGGACCCACCAATGAGAGAGAACATGCATTACTTGTTTTTCTGAATCTGGGTTACCTCACTAAGTATAACAATTTCTAGTTCCAACCATTTACTTGCAAATTTCATTTTTCTTTACTGCTGAGTAGAACTCCGTTGTGTAAATGTAGTACTCTTATGTCAGTTACCATGCTAGGGAAACTGCCATTTTGACTTCAGGGTTTTTGTCCCTTTGGAAGATTTCTGAGTTCCTTTAAAATAAAGGCTGCGATTGGGGTGAACGGTGAAACTACAGCGATGTAGTCTGGACACTCATTTGATCAACTTGATTGAACAAACAACCTGTCACCCCACCCCACTGAATGGTGTGGATCTGGGGGTTTGGGCACAACAGTCTGTAGATTGGTTTTGCACGAAGGATTGCTTATACTCATGAATTATCACTGTATAGCTAAAAAATGAAAAAAAAAAACTGAAGATGCAGGACAAGTGTAGGCAGAATACATGATCGGGGATGGGTGGGGTGATGGGGGGGAAGGGAAAGGGAAATATGGCCTGATCTGAATTGAAAATGATTACGAAATGCACAAACCATCCAAAGTGAAAATTAATAAAAAAAAATTAAAAACAGCCGGGTGTGGTGCACACGCTTTAATCCTAGCACGTGGGAGGCAGAGCAGGCGGAATCGTTTGTGTGAGTTCAAGGCCAGCCTGGTCACAGAGTGTGTTCCAGGCAGCTGGGGCTACAGGGAGAAGCCTTGGTCTTCAAAAAGACCAAAAAATAAATAAATAAAATTACCAAACAAGCAAAGAACATACCTTAAGGTCTCTAGCCCTAGGCAAAAGTGAAGGGAGGTGTTTTCATATTCAAAGGAATTAGCTAAATACTCCACAGTGCTGGGAAGAAATGACCAGAATTTAGCAATGTTTAAATAAACTGAGGAACCCTCCTGAGTCATGCTTGTAAATTTTTATTGTTTGTTTCTTTTGTGGTAAGAAATATGGCCATTGGAAGAGTATCTCTCTGCCATTTAGCCTTTTGGGAGGCCGAGTTGCTGAAATCTGAAGCCTATATTTATATATTTATATTAAAAGTCTACCCCGTTATTAGTTACCTTGCTTGCAAACTACCATCTTGGTTTTAGTAAAACCTAAAGAGTGGCCACATGGCTCTGTGTTCTTGTTGAAATTAAAACAATATTCAATAGATTTTGAAGTCAGATACTTTCAGCTCATGATACTGTGATTTAAATGTTAATGTGTCATGGAATATGTATTTCTGTTACAGTTTTAAGTTATTAAACAAACCCTGGTTGTTCCATAGAGTGATAATCTACCCAATTCAGTGGGTGGGTAACTGTCCTCCCACTTACCTATTTGCTCTTCTGCTTTTTTCTAACAAACAGTCTCAGATTGTAGATGGCACTCTAGTTACTGCTTAGCCTCCTGTTCTCATAAGTATATTATTAATATTTTTATGTTATTTTATTTTATTTTTTATTGAATGCTTTGTGTTTCATACATCATTTTCCATTCCAAGTTCAGGCATATTTTCCCTTTCCCTTCCCCCAAACCCACCCCTACCCATCCCAGTCATGCATTCGTGCGTAACTTTCTGCATCTGTATCTCCTGTTTTTTTTTTGTTTGTTGTGTGTTCATTTTTGTTTAACAATAGAGTGATAATGTGTGGAGTAAACAAGCATCCTTCAGGTAAAACCAATTTGCAAGCAGTGTGGCCAAACCCTCACAGCCCAAGGCTCCCACCATTCCGTCTGAGGGGCAGGCCCTTGTATGTTCAAAAGTCAAGTTTGATCAAATGAGGGTCCAGTCGATATTGTTGTAGTTCACCATTCACCCCAATAGCCGCCCCTTACATTCTACCGTGCACCCTCTTCCGCAGAGTGCTCCCTAGGGCTTAGAAAAGGACACAGGTGGATGAGAAGCAAAACATTCTACTTTCTCCTGAGCTGTTGTCTGGGGTCTCTAGTCAATTCTGGCTGTTATCTTTCATGGGCTGACAGCTTGTCCAGCATAACCTTTCGATCCTACTAATGAAGCCAAAATGCAATTAGATTTATAAGGTATTTTAAACAGTAGCTATTGTTAATGGTAGGTTACTTTGGGATAGACACAGATGGTTGGGATGGTATGTTAATCCATTCATTAAATTTTCTTCTGTTAAGTATGGAAGGGTCTTCCTGTGGTTTATAACATATCCTAACCATTAGAGGAGTAAGCGTGTGTCATCAGCTTGTGGGTTATTCCTCCAAGGAGAGAGCTCATAGCCAATTAGATTTGGGATATACAGGCATATGGTGGCCACTGCTTATTTCCAGGCATGGTGAGGTGTAGCTGGTCTGACAAAGAGTCTTGATTGACTCAAGGAGACCAGTATTTTGCTTAATTGGTTTAAGGGCCTTTGGTAACACTCTCGGGCATTTCAAGAGACCATCTGTATACGTGCAAGTGCGGTCTCCACCATCTTTCCCATGTTTTAATCAGTCTTCCAACAGCAGGGCCTTATAGCCTCTCTTCCTGCAGATATCCGACCCAGTTGGAGGCAAGGAGCAGTTACCTTTTGTGGGGGCTGGGATCCCACTGGGCCAACATCGCCTGGGTAGAATAATCCATTTTGAGGTCAGAACTACCTAGTATTAAGATATTTGCTTAAGTGCATAGCGTAAGGAGACGTTTTAGCATTATATTTGGTTCTAAACAGAGAATAATCCTTTTCACAGTTTTCTATGTCCATTAGTCAATTAAAGAAGGCAGTGTTACCGATTTTACAAGAGAATACCTCTATACCAAACAGCTGGCTCCATCTACAGCTGGAGAACGACCGTCATCATCCATCTTATTCCTCATTTTCTATGGGGGGGGAGGTTAAGAAAGTCTCTTGTGTTAAAACCCTGTTGCAGCTCCTAGAAGGTAATTTTCGTTAGGATTCATTAAATATTGTTGTTACTAGTAGGATCCCAGAGGGGCCTGATGTCTGCAGCAATCTGAGGCTTTTTCTTCCCTTCAATGCCCAGAGAGTCAATCCTTCTGCGGGCACTTTCTGGTACATCCTACGCATCTGCAAAGCTGCATTTCTTCTTTCTCAGCCATTAAGTTGGTGATACTCTGACCTGTTGGAACTACAAATCTTGTCCCATAGTTAGTTTGTAAGATTTGGGTTGCAAGGTTTTTTTTTGACAAACGTTTCATATCTATCTGTAGCCCCCTTTTTTTATTTTTAGTTTTTGTTTTTGACCCATGAGTCTCAAAAAAGCAGTTGTAAAACTACCTTAAGATATCATCTTACTCCAGTAAGAATGGCTAGGATCAAGAAAACAAATGATGCCAAGTACTGGAGAGGGTGTGGGGGAAGGGGAACACTCATCCATTGCTGGTGGGAATGTAAACTTGTGCAGCCACTATGGAAAACAGTGTGGAGAACCCTTAGAAGACTCAAAATGAGCCTGCCATTTGACCCAGTCATACCACTCCTGGGCATATACCCATAAGACTCATCTTACTACAGAGATACATGCACAGCTATATTTATTGCTGCTCTGTTCACAATAGCAAAAAACTGGAACCAACCCAAATGCCCCTCAACTGACGAGTGGATAGAGAAAATGTGGTACATGTACACAATGGAATTCTATGCAAAGGTAAAGAAAGACAACATCACAAACTTTGCAGGTAAATGGATGGAGCTAGAAGACATCATGTTAAGTGAAGTAACACAGTCCCAGAAAAACAATTGACAAATGGTATCTCTCATATGTGGATGCTAGTACCAAAAACCCAGTTATAAGTAATTAATATTTTTTTAGCCGTTAGCTACAGGTAATCCAATGCCGCCTTCAAACCTCCATAGTCAACTGCAGAGAGATTCCAATAGATACACATTAATAAAATAAAAATAAATCTTAAGAAAGAAACGGAATCAGCCTAGATGTCTACCAATAGATGAGTGAAAGGCTTTTTCCCAAGGTAAAACAGGCCAGATTAAACTAGATTAACAAAGTATAAAGGGAGGTTTATTAGGACGTGCTCTGGGGAAGGTCCACCAGTCTCAGAGAGGGAGTCCAAGGTTGTTGCCTTGCCCTCAGAGGTCAACCAAGTCTTAGGGGATTATGAATCGGTGAATCTCTTGAAATGTCCTGCAGAGGTGGGTCACCGGTCTTCCTGTTCAGGGAGGTCTTGGAGAGCCACTAAGGGGACTTCAGCCAGTGTCCAGTCTATAATGAGGAAAGTCTGCTCATCCTTCAGAAAAGGAAGCCTGGTCTACAAGACCTGATTTTTTCCTCAAGTGGATGGAACTGGTGGATGAGGAGCTGAAAAGAGCAAGGGGCTCCCACCCTACCTCCCAACCCCCCCCGCACCCCGAGAGACCCCTGAGGACCAGAACCTCATCTGACCTCAAGAGAACAAAACCTTAGTTAATCTGGGCTAACTGTGTGGCCTTAAGCATCCGGAAGGAAAGTACAACCAGAAATAAATAATCAGTAAGACCAGAGAAACTGTGATACAGACACAAAACTTGAGATCTTAGTAAAAAGACAAAAAGAAAAAAGAGAGTGCTGTTGTGTGGACTGTCTCCAATTCTTACAGGCAGGTGCATCTGCTCTGAGACTGCCACTGCTTTTGGCAGTCCTTAAGGACATGAGATACAGCTTTTTAACCTTCCAAAGTGGACTGAGGACTGCTGAGATACCCAGCTTGTGAACTAAGCAGCTAATGGGAATTCAGCCTCGTCAGAATATGGACTGCCATTGTTGGATTACCTCGGCAGTATCTTGGAGGCCAGTGCAGGGGGATCAAGACAGGACACGTGCTTACTGGCCTTCATTTGGGAGACTATGGGAGGGAAAGACCCCAATCCCCAATGTGGAGCACAAATACGGGATTGATGGTTGTTTGGGCTTGCCAAGAAGGAGCCTTCGAGCACTTCCTTAAGGAAAATATGACATATTTTAGGGAAAAAAAGTCCTCCAATTCAAGTGAAAAAAAAAAAAAAAAAGAAAAGAGATGTTTAACAGCTGGAGAAGATAGTGAGCTGGTGGGGAAAGTCACCTTCCTGTGATTTGTCAAGTTTAGGTCAGCTGAACTGCAACTGCACTGCTCATTGTCATTTGCTGCCTATTGTGTGTTTCATGCATTGCAATTGTTTTTTTACATTGTATTATCATCTTACACTATTGACATTATTATTTGTAAATGCTTAGAAATAGAAACATGAACAAAAATTAAAAAAAAAACAAAAATAAAAAAACCAAAAAAAAATTTTTTTTAGCCCTATAACAAACAAGAAAAAAAATCCAAATAACGGTGTCATTAGAATTAATAGGAAAATCTTGATTTTAAAGATTCCCACTTAGTTATATGTGAGTAACCTGTCAGGTTCTGCAGCTTTAGTATTTATGTCTTGTTTTATGTCTTGTGGGGATCTGAGCTTGCAGAATTTCAGGAGAACTCTCACAGGTGGCTAGTCATTCCCAATATATACCTAGAAGTGGCAGAGAAGGTATAAACCTCAGTGTAGTCACGTATTAGCTCTGTGTCTTCAGGCAAGGTGTTCAGTCTGTATCCCATTTCTTCAGTGCTAAAAGGTAGACAGTAGTAATCATTGCCTTGAAGTGTGAGGGGGGAGGAACTGACAGAACAGAGGTAAGGCAATTCGTACCTGACTGTCCACATAACAGAAGCTCAGTAAACAGACACTGTCATTTGAAGTCCCGTGCAGGCTTCGAAAGTCGGCAAACACCATCATGAGACTTGTTCAAAGGAAAACAAAATGCTTCTCTGAAACTTTTTAGTCCTGAAACCCATTCCGGTTGGTTCCAAGAGTTACTTTTAAGTATGTTTGTGGCCAGAGCAGGAAAGAAAAAAACATTTGGATGATTTGATTTGCCATGTTTCATTTCTTTGGTAAAAAATAATTTGTCTTTTGGATTGTCTAAACTCTTTTTCAAGGAATCAGACCTCAAGAATCTACACTGTATAGCTGCTCACGGTTCACACCTAGACATTATAGTGGAGTGGTCTGCTGACACAGTCTGTTGTCACACAGAGTGTCATATGCTGTGACTCAGCTTTCCACACTGATGGAAGCAGAAGCAAATAAAATGCAGCAGGGAGGCTCCCAGGACCATCTGTGGAAACTGCTGTCATCTAAGGTGATTTTCTTCACTGGTTTTCAGCGACATCTGGCACAGGGCAGGTTATTCAGGGATTCAAGCAGGATGTTTTGTGTGCCTGATAAGCCTTCGCTTTCCCACGTTTCCAGGTTCACTCCTGTCATTCTCACCCCTTCTTCTGTGTCTCCATCTTGGGCTTGTGGCTATAAAAGAAGAGAGCATGGCGGACTAGAGAGGCGAACTGAACTCTGTGTTATCTCTTTCCCCACTATTCACTTGGAGTACTTGGAAATCTTGCTTCTGGTTTATTAAAATGAGAGACCCAAAACTTTGACACTTGAAAGCTTAACCAGGCAAAGAAGCAGCCATAGGTTTGAAGAACTAGAAGCCTTGGGTTCTCTTTCTTCCCAGCTCAAATCCCAAGCCATATAGCATGTAAACATTTGTTGCAATTTGATTTTTGGTACCAAGTACCTTTTCTTAGGTATGGGAAAATCTACTTGAAAATTTGTGTCTTGTCCAAGAATGATAATTCAATGACAGCTCAGTGGTTGGCCAATTCTACAAAGGTGATGAGTATTTTAAGTGTTAGTTAACCGAGCAACTCAGAGACAACACAAAAGGACTTTTGGGTTCACTTCTCTCTTTTTATTTTTGGAAGAATTTACCTGTCAGAAGGATTTGAAAGGATTTGTCCTTTGATGCAATTTTCATATTTTGAGATGTACGTGAAACTGAGAAAATGAATGTTATCTTCTCCCTGAACTCTGCTCAGTGTGACAGGTGCTATGCAGGAATATCGTCTGTATCACTTACTCTTGGGCTGACAGAAGCCACTCAGCTCTTAGGAATACCTATTCCCATCTTGCACCAAACTTTTTGCCTTAGAAATCATGGTCTTATATAAAATATGACTAAGTAGAAGCTCTTTGTAACAATCTTCACTGTCAAGGGAAGAAGACTAATGGCTTTAATGTGTTTCTTATGGAAATTGACCTATGTAAGCTACGAGTCTGGACTGCAAAGGTGTTCTTTATGGGTATGAACTCAGCAAGCAAAGGACAGGCAGACCTTTGCTTGCTCCTTAGTTCCACATCCTCTGTGCTTCTTTCTGTCTGCTGACTTCTCAGTGTTCTTTCCATGCCCTTCACTCAGTTTCAAGCTGGGTCTCCACCAATCTGGTCCCTCTTGATTTTGCTTTATTCTTTTTGTTGAGAGATAAAGTATTCTCTTTTATGTTTTATTTATTATTCTTATTTGATGTGTGTATTTCCTGCATGTATGTAGGCACATCTATGTCATGCAATGCTCACAGAGGACAGAAGTTATCAGATCCCTTGGAACTGGAGTTAAGGATGGTTATTAGCCCCCTGTGGGTGCTGGGATCTGAACTCAGGTCTTCTACAACAATGGTCAGTGCTCTTAATTATTGAGCCATCCCTCTAGGCCCAAAGATGAAGTTTTCTTTACGGGAAAGTATGTTTCATATTTTATAGTTTAGTATATTTCCTGGTATGGAAGCCATATGTTCTTTTTTATTTTAATCCCCATGTGATAAGGGCCAGGAAAGGCAGGAGACCCTTTTCATTTCACAGTGTCTTAAGTCTGTGAAAGTTGAGGACACTGAATTTGTTTGTCAGGAGCAGAGTTTAGTTTCCTATCTGAGCAGCTAGGTGGGTGAGGGAGGCCAGGGAGTCTATGCGATTGAAGACTAGGACTTGTCTTGTGAGAGGGACCATTCAGAAGAAGGAAGATTTTCTACTGTGTGCTGGCAAACAGGGAATCCCTGTGTGATATTTCTTGGGAAACTCCTTGAGTTTTGGGGTAAACCTGATTGGCTAGTTGGGTTTTAGCAAGTTTATTGGTATTAGCTATAAATCCCTTTCCAGAAATTTCCCTTGAGACATGCATATCTGTCCTTTGGACTAGGAAGAACTGATGTTTTTGTTGGCATCTTGAAGGTTAACGGGCTCTTCATGTCCTCCCTCCAGCGTCTCTGCTATTTATTCAGTGCTGCATAGGCAGGAGTTGATGTTCATCCATTTTCCCACTATCTTTTTTTTTTTTTCCTTTTCCCTTATACTAGGAAGCAGCAGGAAAGCCAGTCCTAGCAGCATTTGTGTCTTATATCCTTTTACTATCTCATAATGCCATCCTAAAACAATCCTGGAGCCTCCAGGTGGCTGTGGTGATAGCTCACATTTATTCACAGGAGCCTTGTAAATCGTACCTATCCCGGCATCCACCTGTGGTCCCACTCCTTACCGTGAAGCGTTTGTGTTCATACATTTTTGCTGGGATTTCTATCTCTGCACCTGCCCCTCTGCCATCCATCTGCGTTGTTTTGTCATTCTCCAAGTTTTACTTGGGCATTTTGCTCATAAGAAATTGCTCAGCTTGGCTTTTAAAGATTTCTCTTTTCCTTTTCTTGACCCAGTCTTCATTTTCCCACATGAATATTTTCCATGATATCTGTCAAGGCGACTCCACTCTTATCTTCCTTCCTCTGTGCTGGGTTAATCATCCCAGCCCATCAAACAATGACTATCATGGTGATAATAGCAATAATAATAATAATTAATAATAATAATAATAGAACAGCATCATGATGGTCACTGTTCTAACCAACCATACTGAGCACTCGATATGAGCCAGTCTCTGGCTTGCAGAGCCCATTACATCCCATTTATGAATGAGAAATACCCAAACTATATTTATTAATGACTGTTCTTATGTAATATGGTACTCAGTGGCAGGCCCAAGTTCACACTTCTAACTCCTTTCTCTGCAACATGCTATCTGAAAAGAAATGCTATTGTATAGTTACATAAAATTATGACCACACATCTCTTGAGCACCTGCTCACTCTCACTTTGAAAAGAAATCATGGCTCAGAGAGGTTTATGAAAAGGGCTGGAAAATGGTAGGAAATCTGGGATGGACCAGGAAGGGCAGGGTGTACCACAGCCTTACTGCCTGCTGCTTAGAGAATTAAAGATTTGGTACCTTTTGAGTGTAACTGTGAGGAGGTGGGTGTGGCCAGCTCAACTATTGATTTATAATTATGTGCAAACTTGTTAAATATTATTAAAGGATTTTCTGAAAGCTTGTTTCTATATATCTTAATGTATTTGCCCTGCTGGCTGGAAGCCACGGTGTCATCAGTTCAGCTGCTCTTTGCTTCTGACTTTTACCCACTGTTGGAGGCAGTCAATATGTAGAGCATTTTGACCTTCCAGCTTTGAGGTGATCGAGTTCCCAGACATGAAGAAAGACACTGGGCTCTTGTCCTCAGTTATATTGTTTATTCAGGGGAAGCTTTGAGACACTGGTTTTTAATATTGGGTAAAACTTATAATTACCTTTCCTTTTTTTCCTGAGAATTTGACATTTACTAGATCACACAAATGAGTTGTACATCAGTTCATGGTGGACCTCCTCACAGGTGACCTGGCTAGACTTCTGCTCTTCCTTGTAGAGGAATTTGAGGAATGTCTACAAACACCAGACAGTGGAAATGTTGAGGACCTTCCTTGATGGTTTTGATGTGAAGGAACTGATTGAAGATGGCACTTTTTTTGGCCTTCATGTGATGAATTTGCAGTTTTTATTTTTAATACAAGTTTTGACATATCAATGGTTTTTTTAAAAACAACAACTAATTCACTCATAATCTCTAAATTCCTGATAAGATGTTCAAAGTGACAGTTTGGTGGTATTAGTTGTGGAAAGTCAATTTAAACTCCAGTGTGAGTTTGTCATTAAAATCCATTATTTACCATACTCGTATATTTGGATGGTGTAAAATATTGTTTAAAAATGCCACTATGCATAAATAATATTTGCTTTCCTTTTCACATTCCTTGCATTTATCTATTTCCTTGTCTGCCTGTCCACTAATCAGATTATGATTTAGCATATAATTTTTGGAAGTGAGAGATTTTATAATGAGCTACAAAATAGCAACGAAAGAGACTTGCCTCTTTTATGAGATGATATTGTAATTAATGTTTAGGTAACTGTAAGAAAATCTTGGATCCAGTAAACCTATCCTGGAACATGCTTCACATACAAAGTGACTCTTTAGGCTTTAGAGCAGCAAGCCTTACATGCACACAGCATCTCTACACCCAGGTCCTTTCTTTGGGACTTTGCTTCGCTGTGTCAAATCAATGTTTAAGAGTAGCAAGTATTGGAAGACCAAGCAAGGGATCAAAAAGAATAGGTGACACTCTCACCTCACTTTTACTCAGAAGTGTATTAGGTTTACAACAGACCTTGAGCAAGGCAAGGTTGGTGAATGTCTAGCGGGATACTTCATCCGGCTGAGAATAACAGTAACCCTTGCAAGTCCAAGCTTACCTATGGGAATCTTCTATTTTTCTTACTTATTATATTCCTTTCTGTAAATACAATGTGTTTCTGTCACGTGCTTTCTTTTTTCTTCTAAGACCTGAATAAAACAAGACAGGATAATTTCTTGAAGGTTCTAGTCTACAGCTGTGTCAGAATGCCCCCTTGGGAAACGGCTAGGCCTCCTGTCAATGCAGAGGTACAGGGCTCTAACTGATAAGGTTAAAGCTCATTGATGATACATTTAGCCCCAGTTCTGAAAATGTCAGAAAAATTAGCATTCAGAGATGGTAAGTTTTCCCTAAATAATCTGAAAGAAGACTGAGATGGATGGTCGTGAAAGAAACAGTCCAAATAACTAGGAGAGCTTGCATAAAAATGCAAGAAGTTGGCAATGCTGACTATTTAAACCCTGAAGTTTTGTTAATGGAGCACTTTGGGTCTAATTTTTTGTACATTATCATCTGATTCAACAAGAAGCATCCATTGCAGACTTGCTCTGTGCCTAGGCCTGTGCTGGATATCAGGGCATGAAGAAGTAGAAACAGCCCCCAACTTCATGGGGATGGCACTCCAAGAGGGCAGGCCAAGAACTGTGGCTGTGAAATCCAGGGACCAATTTTCTTATGATTTGGGGTTCAGTCTCTTCATAACCTCTCTGTCATAACTCTTTCAAAATGACTTCTAGTTTTCCGAGGTGAAATACAATGATCCTCAATGTATTTCCTTTCTTCTGTGAGATATTGATATCCAATATTTGGCTTTGCTTTAGATGATTGGTGACAGCTGGAGAGGATGGACAGGCATAGAAAAGAGGGGTGATATTTTCATAAGGAAAAATGGTGTACAAGATCTATAGAAAAGGGAGAAATTGCCTCCTCCCCAATTGCTTAAGAGATATTGACACTGGTTTATCATGCATGAGCTCGGTAACTATGTTGCTGGGTCTTGGACTCATTTTTATATCAGTTATTATTCATCTACTGGGTTTCACTCAAAACTTTCATGGCCTGAGCCAAAGAGAAAAATCACACCATTCCTTTGCTCAGAATTCTTAAATCTCAGTTCATTGCCTCTTAAGTCCGGGGAAAAAAATATAATGTTGAGAGAATAATGCAAGTTGCAGAAGTGATAGTCACAGCAGGGGTGCTATTTATATAATTAAAGCATCAATACTATCTGTTGTTTATGGATAGAATTCACACCCACTCACACCCGAAGTGTCATGCATAGGAAATGCAGTATGATTTCTAGTTGTAGCGGGGTAGGAAAAGGGTAATGCAAATAAAAAAATTCCATTTCATAAGTATTCATGTTTTATTTCTTAAGGGGGGCAATGCAAAAGAAGAAGGCCTCATATATTTATATTTTATTTCTTAAATTAGTGGGGGCACAGGTGGTCCATCATATTATTTTCTTAATTTTTTTTTTTTTTTTAGTCTTTTTGAGACAGGGCCTCCCCATAGCTCCAGCTGGCCTGGAACTCACTCTGTAAACCAGGCTGGCCTTGAACTCACAGAGATCCGACTACCTCTGCCTCCCAAATGCTAGGATTAAAGGTGTGTGCCACCATGCCCGGCTATTTTCTTAATTTTTTTACAAAGCTCATTTTTCAAAATTTCCATGTACAGAAAGAAGATTAGAGAAAGCATTTAAAGCATGCATTAAATATTGCCAAAGTCAGTGCTCTTTCATTTTTCTTCATTTCTGCAAGGGGTTTATGAGAGAACATGTCAAGCCTTGACTGTACGACCCTGAGAGCTTTTGGCTTTGTATCATGTGTCAGCTTTCTGTCAGCTCTAGATACAGGCTGGCTGGTTATTAAATGCTGGTTTTAAAAGCTGGCTGAACAGATTCTCCTTGCACATATTGACTGATCTCTTCAGTATTGATTTTGCATCTGTCCTTCCACTATTTATTTTGTTTAGCTGGGGATCTGTAATGGGGTTAGACAGTATTTTGCAACACTAGAGCTTTGAGATGTGGGACCTATCTTTGGACTCATCGATTCTTTCCTTGGATGGTGTGCTAAGTGCAGATCAAATGAAAAAGGGGCCTGAGCTGGTATTCTGTAAATTCAAGAGTGCAGCTTACATCTATCCATAGGGGTTGTCATTTCAGGTTGTTTCTGAACAGTATCAGACCAAGATGCATAAAGTTTTATTTTCCCCCTTGACTTAAAAGGAGAATTTAAATAATTTCTATTCCTTCTCAGCTTTTGCTAGATGTAAGAAGTTAGTAAAGTCTGTAGGGAACTGCCTACATTACGTAAATACACTGTCTACAGATGCAATTGTATGTAAATAGGCGAATACCATGAAAAAATAAGGTAAGAATCAGAAGGGTCAATAGGGTCAATGAAGCTGACTTCAATGCCACAAGACTTGTCTTCTGCTGAACAAGAATTCTATGTTAATTTGTGATTCCATCAGTTTTCCAATCCAACAACTAAATTTATTAAACTTGTATTAATTTGGGGAAGTTTGTTTTCCTATATTAACTCATATATATATATATATAATATATATATATATATTTGCATCTATCTATCATCTGTATATTTGTCTTTCTGGGTATCAATAAAATTCTCAACCTACTTGTTCACTTGTTTTATGTGCTAGATTAGAGTCTAAGCAGGGTGAAAAAATAATTAGAAAATTTCATGCAAACTTTTACCACAGTTGTGATGTAAAGGCTAGTTCTCCTTTTTAAGTTTTTGTGGTTTTTTTCCCATTACTTTTTAATTTTTTTTCATTTTTTTAACAATAAGTAATAATTTGTGAGTACAAGCATCCTTCATGTAAAACCAATTTGCAAGCAGTTGTGCCCAAACCCACACAGCTCAAGGGTCCCACCATCCAGCTGGAGGGCTTGTATGTTCAATCAAGTTGATCAAATGAGTGTCCAGTATATATTGCTGTAGTTTCAGCATTCACCCCAATTGCAGCCCTTACATTCTACCACACCCCTCTTCCGCAGATTGTTCCCTAGGCTTAGAAAAGGGGCACGGGTGGATGAGAAGCAAAACAGTCTATTTTCTCTGGAGCTGTTGTCTTGGTCTCTGGTCAATTCTGACTGTTTCCTTTCATGGGCTGACAGTTTGTCCAGGAATAACCTTTCAGTCCTACTAATGAAGCACAGGAAATTAGATATATAGGTATTTAAACAGTACTAATTGGGGGCTGGAGAGATGGCCTAACAGTTAAGAGCGCCGACCGCTCTTACAGAGGACCTGGGTTCGATCCCCAGCACCCACATGGTGGCCGAGAACTGTATGAAACTCCAATTCCAGGAGAACTCCAGTTCCAGGGGAATCCGACACCCTCTTCTGACCTCCGCAGCATTGCACGACACGGGTGCACAAACCTACATGCAGATAATACATTCATATACATACAGAAATAAAAAAAAAACAGTACTAATTGTTATGGTAGGTTACTTTTTAAGTTTTTGTAGGTAGAAAGCAACTATTACTATATTACTGCTCACCCTGAAAGCAGAATGTTAGGAATACTTATGGCTTTCTTTGCACACTTTAAGGGAAATGAGGACATTGATTAGTGATGCGAGTGTGGAGGGCTTACCCTTGCCTCATGTCTCTTGGAATGGCCAGTAACAGTCCTTCGCTCATGACTGTCACATACCTTCTGACAGATCCTATCCTTACCAAGAATATTGAAAACTTCCTCTGCTGGAAGTAAGCATAAGATAGACGTTTGATTAAAAAGCTCATATCTGACTACAGGCCAAGATGAATTGTTTTCTTAAGCCTCATCAAGCATCATGTCATTTTTATTCTCTCTACCCCTGTTCTACTGTGTTCTGTGAGCCTTAAGTGTAGATGTTACATTGTAGATGTGTCTCTTAGGGCTGGGTGTCTTGCAGACACATATTCTCTGTGTTTGACCAATTGAGAAACTATAATAGTCTCCAAATATCGTTAAAGGAAGCTTCTTCGATGAATGGCAATAGATATACTTGTCTTTAAATATAAAGATCCATATTTAGCATACAGTAAGAAATTATGTTTGATTAGGGATGTGACAATGGTAGGATTTTCTCTAGGATATATGACCTAGATGTGTATTTGGCTATGTTTACAGTGCCACGTAGTTCCCTCCCATGGGAGGGCTTTAAGTTCAGTTAGATAACTGGTGATTACCCCCAAAATAAAGGTGCCAGTACTGCACCAATAGAGACAGTTGGCTATGATCCTTGTGATCATTAGGCTTTAAAGCTGGGATTGGTCCATTGATTGATTTTCTCTCTTAGCAGTTTGCATAGTATCTTCAGGGAGGAAGCTTCTAGATCAGTTCCAGCTCTGTTGCTCCAAGTCCTGTGTTCAAAGTATGTCCTGTCTTAAGCAATAGGCTCTTGGGTTCAAGTTCTTGGAGGAAATCAAGTGTTGGGTTTTGGGAACAGCCTGTGCCATTTTGGGAGTCTTTTGGACTACCCTAACCAGCAACTCAAAGAGAGGTTTCTCTCGTTTGGTATTGTGTTTTTGTTATATAGCCTTCAGCAATATACATGGACTCATTTACAGATACGGTATGTGTATTTTCCAGTAGGCCTTTGAATTAATACATTTCTCTCTGACTTTTCACACCACTTAAGCATTGTTTATCTCTTTTCTCTCTAAACTCACACCAGTGAATTTTCCTCATGGGCCAGAAGGAAATTAATACAGAAAGATACAACTGTCCAAAATATAGAGAATAAGAGACTGCAGAGCTCATATCCCTGGATGGGACTCCCATATTAAAATTCTCCCACACAGGACTCAGGGACCATTGTGGAAGAAGGGGAGAGAAGATATGAGAGGCAAGCATGGAAGATGACCACAAGAAAAGAGAAGTTTTTGAGATGGCTGGGAACTTGCTCACATGAACTTACAGCAATGGTGACAAGATGCGCAAGACCCTTGGAAACTCAAACCAGATATAACCCAGCATAGAGAAACTGGAGAAATAGGTAAAAAGCCCCAACCTCAGCCAAGTAACTATTGGCATCTGATCATTTGGCTGAGAGAGAGTTGGTCTTCTTTAAGGGAGTGATGCTAGATTGGCTAACCAGGCTCCAGTGAACTCACACAGAGGGACATCAGGCAATACAAACTTGACTTGATAAGCCTTACCATATATGACAGAATGCATGAAATCCCGAGGAGGCATTATAATGGTGGTGAGGATAGGGGAGAAGTTCTCAATATTAAGATGTGTCACATGACATGCACAAAAATTCAATATACATATATATTAGAAAAGAATGATGTTATCTTCACTGTCCTTTGTCCAGTCCCTGTGGCTTTCCAAATGGTTATAAACTCAGAATAGAGACAAACGTGTCCTTAATGATTGACAGCCATTCCCAAGGCTGTCCTGTAGAAGCTGCTGGTGTGAACCTGGGGACTTCTGGTACCTAAAGGATGTGGTCATATCCATTCCCAGCCCAGGCCCCATATTAGAGAACAACCCACAACCTCTGTGTCTGAAAATCTTTCCTGTATGCCATGCTTGTATCAGCAAGATGGACATTTTGTGGATATTCTTTTATTGCAGATACTACTCTGTTATAGGATGTGTCAACATTCATGGCTTCTATCTGTTACAAGCCAGGAACATCTACACAGTTATCACAACCAAAAGGGCACAAGACCTTTTTATTATGAAGGGATGTTTCTAGGCCTTTTCTGCACCTATTAAAATGATCATGTGATTTCTGTCTAGAAGTTTTTATTTACCTTGCATTGGTTTATTCGTAGTTGTTGAATCAACCTTTTTCCCTTCAATGAAACCAAGTTGGTTATGATATATGCTCTTCTTAATATGTTCTTGAATTTGGTTTGCCATTATTGAGAATTTTTGCATCTATGAACATCAGAAAATTGTTTTTTTTTGTTATGTCCTTGCCTTGTTTTGGCATCATGTTAATGGCAGTTTCACTGAATGGGTTTGACAGTATTCCTTTCCTTTGTATTTTAGGGAACAGTTAGGGAGCATTGGTGTTAGTTCCTCGTTAAAGGTTTAGTAAAATTCAGAATTGAACTTAGCAGGTCATTAGCTTATCTTTGTTGGGAGGCTTTATTATTGCTGCAATCTCAATGATTGTTATTAATCTGTTTAAGTTATTTATTCATCTTGATTTAATTTCTATATGTCATATGTGAATAGGAATTTACTCATTTCTTGTAGATATTACAGTTTTTGGAATGTAAATTTCCCTAATATTTTTCTGAATTCACTGGAGTCTATAGTAGCCTCCTGTTTTTATCTCCAATGTTATTAATTTGGAGTGTTCTTTTTTACCTAGTTTGGCTAAAGATTTGTCAATTTCACTTATTTTTTTCAAAAATCCAACACTTTTGTATTGATTCTATGTATTGCTTATTTATTCTCTATTTCAGGAGGCCTAGTGCAACACTCGGACACCTCTTTTTGTTGTTGTTTTTGTTTTCAGGGAAAACAGTGGCTTGTACTTTGTTTTTTTATTAGTTAATTTATTTTTTCAATTTTTTTATTGTTATTAAACTTTTTCCATAGGTCATACATCATTTCTCAATCGAATCTAGAGTCACTTCCCTTTCCAGGCCCCCCACCCCACCCGAGTTCCCACACTCTGCCATTCATGTACTGCATCTTTTTCTGAGTCGTTCCAGAGTTTTTTTTCTTTTTTTTTTTTGTTGTTCTCTTCAATTTGTATTGCTATAGTATATATGCATATATATATATACATAGTTATATGTATACATAAATATATTTATATACATACATACATACTCATATCACTTGAATTGGAGGATTTTTTTTTTTCTAAAAGATGTCATGTTTTCCTTAAGGAAGTGCTCAAAGGTTCTTCCTTGGCAATCCCAAACAACCATCAATCCTGCACTTTTGCCCCACATTGGGGTCTTTCCCTCCCATGGTCCCCCAAATGAAGTCCAGTAAGCCATGTCCTGTCTTGGTCCCCCTGTACTGGCCTCCATGATATAGTCTAGGTAGTCCAACAATGGCAGTCTATTTTCTGAGGAGGCTGAAATCCCCTTAGCTGTTTAGTCCTCAAGCTGGGTATTTCAGTAGTCCCCATCTGACATTGAAGGTTTGGAGGATTCTTGGAGAGAATCTTAGAGGAAAGGCATCAGCTGCTCCTCAGGCGAGGGTTGAACAGAGTTTTTATGCTAAGGGAAAATATTACAGATGACGACTGACCTTGCCCTTGGCAGCCACAGATGGATGGGCTGTCTGTGCTTACCGTGATCTTCCCAGTGAGACATTGTCAGCAGACATTGTCAGTGATCCCTTTGGATAGCACTATCTTAACAGTTCCATATCAGGAAGAAGTGTGTGTAGATTAATATGTATACTGTTTTATCTTTGTTATCTGTATATCCAAAAAGCTCTGTAAGATTCTTTATGCCAGTTTAACTATAACTGAAGCAACTTGCATATAGGATTGCTTCCTATTTGCTCAACCACAAACCTTATCATCTAGGAAAAATAAGCAAATATATTTACTTGAAAATCCAAATGAAATGGATTGAGCTACTCTTCCCTGGTGTTTGGATTCTAAGCACGGAGAAATTTTTCAGTCATAAACAACTACTCGATGATTAGATTTCAGACACAGGGATTTTGACTTCTGGTAATGGGGAACTAGGCAGTTGGGGGCCATTCTTCCAACTGGAATAATGCAAAAACTGGATCAAATTTGAAAGACAACTTTTCTGAAGATTAAGGAATCAGCAAGAGAGTGGCAGCTTCGGGTTAGACATCTGAGAGTTGAGAACACACAGTGGTGAGCCTGGTGCATGGGGCTGGCTGCTTTCTCTTACACGTATATCCCACTTCTCCAAGCAGAAACTCAGAAGTTCAAAGGGTAAGATGAGCCGTGAGGCTTATGGGCTGATAAAAACAAATATCTAAGGTGAAGGTCTACCAAAGAAAAACGCTCTGTCAGACTTCTGTGTTGAGACCTCAAGGCTGCACTTCCTAGGAATAAATGTACGTGGAGATCAAGCCTAGGGCCCCTCGAATCTTGCACAAGGGTTTTTTTTTTTTTTTTTTTTTTTTTGTCTTTTTTGAGACAAGGTCTCCCTGGAGCCTCAGGCTGTCCTGGAACTCACTCTGTAGACCAGGCTGGCCTTGAACTCACAAAGATCCACCTGCCTCTGCCTCCCGAGTGCTAGGATTAAAGGCGTGCGCCACCACGCCCGGCTAAAGGGTTTTTACCACAGAAATAAATAAGAAATACCTAGCCTTAGCCCCACCTCCCACTTCCCTGTTTTTGTTTTCTGTTTTGATAAGCTCTCACTATGTAGTTCAGGCCAGCTTTGAATTCACTCTGCCCTCCAAGCTGACCTTGAACTAATGATCTCCTACCTCCACCTCCTGAGTTAATAATTATAGGCATCCACCACCATTCCAGCTGCTGGAAATAGATTTTGCTTCACACCCAACCTTGACTGAATCGAAGCCATTGGGAATGTTACATTGGAATTCCTTGGAAGAATGTATCATAAAAATTGAAATGAATTTCTTCAAACAAAAAACGAATATTTCTCATTAAAAACCTCAAATTTTATCTTCATTTTGCATACACTATGGGGAAACACACATTTGTTATTACATATAGGAGAGGCAACAGACAGATGAATCAAACCCACAGGCGATCGATCCAGGTAATGGAATTAACAAGCCTGGACTTTAAAATTCTTAAGATTAAAACATCTATGGAAAGAAAAGTCAAGACTGGAGAAAGATTATGGCAGAAACAATATTTGAAGAGGTAAAAGTGTTGAATTTTCCTGAAGTGATAAAAATTTAAGTCCTGAGATAAGATTTTAGGCAATATTCTTACAAATGTTCAAGGCAATAAAGGAAATCAGACACAAAATAAAGTCCTCAATTAATTTAAAAAAGCCAAGGTGGGCTGGAGAGATGGCCTAGCGGTTAAGAGCGCCGACCGCTCTTACAGAGGACCCGGGTTCAATCCCCAGCACCCACATGGAGGCTGAGAACCATCTGAAACTCCAATTCCAGGAGAACTCCAGTTCCAGGGGAACCCGACACCCTCTTCTGACCTCCACAGCATTGCACAACACGGGTGCACAGACTTGCATGCAGACAGTACATTCATACACATACATAAATAAATAAAATTAATAAAAAAATAAAAAAAAATAAAAAAAATAAAAAAGCCAAGGTGTGCATGTATAATGGAGCAAAGCAGAAAGTGGAGAGGGAGAATATTAGAAAAATAGAAAGAAAAAGATTATTCTCTATTCAGAACCAAATATAATACTAAAGTCTCCTTAAGCTGTGCATTTAAGCAAAATATATTAATACAGGAGAGCTCTGATATCAACGATGGATTATTCTACCAAGGAGATGTTGGCCAGGGGATCCAAGCCCCCCCCCCAAAAAAAGGTAAAAGCTTCTTGCCTGTAAACTGGGATAGCTGCAAGAAGAGAGGCGATAAGGCCCTGCTATCGAAGACCTGGTGTAAGCATGGGAAAGATGTATTGAGACCGCACTTGCAAGTGTACAGTTGGTCTCTGGAATACCAGAGAGTGTTACCAAAGGCCACTAAACCAATAAAGCAAATATAGGTGTCCCTGAGTCAAGCAAGACTCCTCCGTCATCACCTGCTACACCTCACCTGCCTGGAAATACTGTGCAGCAGTGGCAGCCATATGCCTGTATATCCCAAATCTAATTGGCTATTGGTTCTCTCCTTGGAGGAATAACCCACAGCTGATGCTACAAGCTTACATCCTCTAGTGGTTAGGAGATGTTATAAACCACAGGAAGACCCTGTCATACTTAACAGAAGAAAATGTAATTCATGGATTAACATACCATCCAAACATCTGTGTCTATACCAAAGTAACCTACCATAACAATTAGTACTGTTTAAATACCTATATATCTAATTGCTTGTGCTTCATTAGTAGGATCAAAAGGTTATTCCTGGATAAACTGTCAGCCCATGAAAGGAAACAGCCAGAATTGACCAGAGTCCAAGACAACAGCTCCAGAGAAAGTAGACTATTTTGCTTCTCATCCACCTGTGCCCCTTTTCTAAGCCTAGGGAACAATCTGTGGAAGAGGGGGCGTGGTAGAATGTAAGGGCTGCGATTGGGGTGAATGGTGAAACTACAACAATATAATCTGGACACTAATTGGATCAACTTGATTGAACATACAAGCCCCCCCTGCTAGATGGTGGGACCCTTGGGCTGTGCGGGTTTGGCCACAACTGCTTGCAAATTGGTTTTACATGAAAGATGCTTGTATTCATAAATGATTACTTGTTGTTAAAAAATAAAAAAAATAAAGAAGTAATAGAAAAAAGAAAAATAGAAAATAAAGCAAAATATGGTAATTTAAAGTTTAATACATGAGTAAGTACACTTGAAGTAAGCATGGTAAAATATTCCAATTTAAAATAAATATTGTCAAACTGGATTTACAAAACAAAAAACAACAACAACGAAAATCCAGAAAACACAAACCCATAACTATAGTGCTACTACTTACAGAAAGCATGTCTTAAAATATATAGTAACAGAGAATTTTAGACACTAGAAAGTAACATTGGGGTTTCAGATGTTGAAACGCCATTCAAGAGACTTAGAGTTACTACAGTGGAGGTGCTTTATCTATGTCTTAGAGCAGGCCGACAGTGAGGACATAATGTGTTAGGATATTGTGCTAACTCTGACTGACATCATCCATCCTTTCTTCAGACTGTTATGAGTTTGAACAAGAGTACAGACAACAGATTTCTAGTGTGATATGTCTTTTTCAATTGTGGTATTTTCTTTTATTAATTCAATTTTATTGAACTTTTGTGTATTTCAAACCCAGCGTCTCAATCAGTCATAATCACCTTTACATCCCTTTCTCCACTGGCACCCTCTCATAGCCCCCCCCCACTGGAATTCATGCAGTCTGTCATTTGTGTTAAGGCTTATTATGCCAAATTAGTGTCCCCAGCCATTCCTCAGTAAGGAATTCATCCACTGAGCTCTAGTCAGCCAATGCAGTGTCCCTTGCTTTAAGAAGACCTTGCTTTAAGAAGTTCTTTCTCACCCAACAGTGATCAGCTGCCAATATTTCTTCAGCTGAAATTGGGTTCTGCCGCCCATTTGCCTAGTTCCATGCTGGGCTTTTGTCTGCTTGAGTTTGCATGGGTCTTGTGCATGTTTTGTCTGCTTGAGTTTGCTTGGGTCTTGTGCCTGTTGCCATCATTGCTGTAAGTTCCTCCGAATTCCTTCCATAACCTTCCATCTTCTCTCCCATTTAAATACCCTCGTTTTATTAATTTCTCCCTTAGCAGCATCTGTCTCCTACTAGTCTTCTCTCTCAGATTCCCTCTTTCCTTTCACCTCCCTGGTTCCTTTCCATTCTCCAGATCCCTGCAGTTATATCACATATAAAGATAGTGCTAGGATCCACAAATGAGGACAACATAAGTTGTTTGCTTTTCTGAGTCTGTTACTTCACTTAGCACAACAGCTTCTACTTCCATCCATTTACCAGCAAATTTCATGATGTTGTCTTTCTTTACAACTGAATAAAACTCCATTACGTAAATGTACAACATTTTCATCATCTACACGTCCATTGAGGGACACTTAGGTTGTTTCCATCTCTTAGCTACTGTGAAAACAGCAGCAACAAACATGGATGTACAAGTGTCACTTCAGTAGGATGAGCCCTTAGGGTATGTGCCAATGAGTGGTATAACTGGGTCAAATGGAAGATTCATTTTTTAGTTTTTTAAGAGTTCTCCATACTGCTTTCCATAGGGGTTGCATGAGCTTACAATCCCACTAGCAGTGAATGAGGGTTCCCCTTTTCCCACAGCCTCTCCAGCATTTGGTATTATTTGTTTTCTTGATCTTAGCCAGTCTTAATGAATGGCTAAGATCAAGAAAACAAAGATGAAGGCTAAGATGAAATCTTAAAGTGATTTTAACTTGCATTTCTCTAGTTATGAATGAAGTTGAACACTTTTTAAGATGTTTCTTACCCATTTTTATTTCTTCTTTTGAGATCTCCTTGTTCAGATCCTTAGTCCATCCTTTAGTTGGGTCACTTGTTTTCTTGATTCTTTTGTTTTTTGAGTGCTTTATATATGCTGGATGGTATTTTATGTTTTCAGATTTCACTGAAGTGTTATATTTGAAGTCTTATATCAAGAATGGAAGTTGGGGGCTGGAGAGATAGCCTAGTGGTTAAGAGCGCTGACTGCTCTTGCAGAGGACCTGGGTTCATTCTCCAGCATCCACATGGCGGCTGAGAACCGTCTTTGACTCCAGTTCCAGGGGAATCCAACACCCTCTTCTGACCTCTGCAGCATTGCACGACAAACCTACATGCAGACAGTACATTCATACACATAAAATTAATTAATTAACTAATTAATTAATGAAAAAGAATGGAAGTTGGGGAATTCGTCTGTTCTGAAGTCTCTTAACATGACAGGATAAACTGAACATCAAGGTAAATTTAGAATTAGCAGGAGAGTGCTCTCTGTTTTCTCAAGTTGTAATAAACTGTGTAGTATTTGGGTATCACCTTATCACCTTTAGGTGGTGACTGTTTCCTGGAACGGAAGAGGTGGATGTGAGAAAGCATTTCTACAACTGGGCCCAAAGAAAAGCAGACTGATGCTCAGCACACTTGGGGATATAAAAGGCTCACTCAGTCTCCTTAGAAGACCTCTCACACTTTTAAATGCACGTCTTCCTAATCCCTGCCACCAAAAGAATGTGGATATTTCAGGATAAAGGGAACAATTTCAATAGCACTTTGATTACTATGAATAATTGAAATAGCCATTGAGGTTGACTTCAGCTAAGTAGTCATTATTCTGATATCATCTGCAATATAGTTTAGTTTAATTAATGTTTTTAATCATTCCACTAATGGTCATGGTATTATTATTAGCATGATTATTTTTATCCTAATAAGACATCCCCTCTGCACACGATGGCTGTTCTGTGTGCTTGGGGCCAGAGGGCAAGAGAAAAAAAGGCAGCTTTGGATTTAATAGTGCTTCTTCTCCCTTCAGTTCCAGCTAATATACACTTTAGTTTTAATTAAATTTTTGTTTTCACATCAGGGATTGTTCCATTCAGTTTATGAAAACAATAAGATTAATTCATTTGGGATTCCTTCCAACCTGCACTGCTAGTCTCAGGATGCAAGGCCATTCAAGAGAGAAGTAAAACATACATTGTGTCCGTGGGAATCATAAAGCACCATATTAATTGATTCTGTCTGCATCATTCTGTCACTCTAATAGTTTCCAGAGTTAAATTCTCCTGATATGCCATTGGAATTAAATCAGAAAGCCAAGGGTCTAGAAGGAGCAGTCTTGGGACAGTATATTAAGTACATCCATTCCATTAATTCCTGCCATATATTAAGGTACCAATGAACCATTCAAGAAAACCTTCAGGGTATCTTGTGTAAAAGAACAGAATAATTTAGTAATAATCCTTTCTCCAACCCTTCATTTATATGCAGATTTGGCGTAGGGAATGCTTTTGGTTGAAATGTTGCCTGAGAGGTGTTTCTTTCTTTCAGGTCATTTCCATGCTACATGTATCAACATTTCCACCAAGCGATGGATGGAAAAATGGAAGCCGTAGGGCTAGGGCTTTTTTATGTGCTAGGCACATGCTGAGATCCAATGAAGAGAAGAGGAAATCACTTTCGGTGATAAGTAAGAGCAAAGTAGTTGGTCTGAGCTATCTTCATTAGATCCAGCATGATTTCCTTATTTTTGTATCCTAAATATCCACACATGACCAAACTGAAATCTCTGGCATATAAGGTCAATACAAAACACCATGTACTTTTATAAAATCCAACTGTTAACAATAATGACAAACCACACTGAATTTAATTCTGATCTCTTGAGACTTGTTCTGGTAGCTCTTTCAGGCTTGGGTGAGTGTTCACTCGCATACAGTATGAGCAATGTACTTTTGAACCGCGTCTCTTAGTTCCAGTAGTTACTTGCCATAAAATCTAAGGTGTATTCCTTAAGTCTTCATTATCATCTGTAATCTAGACCTTCTCTCTAAAACACATGATCTGTTAAAAACCCAATAAAATTCAATAAACATTCAATAATCATAAACTAGTTCGATTCAAGAAACCATTTATAGGGTTTCCGTTATGCAAATAATCATGTCTAAAGATGAGAAAGCATAAAAGTGTAACATAAATGTGACTGACCTTGACTTTTTCTTTCCAGAACCATTGAACTTCCCACAAAGGATAACAAAGCAGAATGATTTATCATTTAACAAAAGGAGTCTTTCTTTTTTATTCCCTGTTTTCCAGTGAGAAAAGAATGCTTCTCGGCCTGGCTCTATCCTGCAAGTTAAAATGGGACTCATTCCAGCATTTTACTTTCGGGTATTCCTACCACACCTTTGCTTTTCCTAGAACACCCAGGGTTGTCAGAACAGGACTCCAGAGGAACTAAAATATCGCTACAAGAAATACTTTCTTTGGAAAGAAAATAAAACAAGATGAATCCATATAATGGCTGCCAATGAGGGTCAATCTGTAATGAATTCTAAGCCTATTTTGGAGCAGACTTTTTTCTGGAAAGGAAACGAGACTGGTCAGCCAATTCTGGGGAGGAAATGAGTGTACTTGGAATAGCGCTGAACTCCATTCCTCACTTTGCTGCCTCATCGCTACAGTTGTAGCACAGAGGTGATAAAATTCACCTGCAATGGTTACTGGAGATTAGGACTTATATACAGAAAGCATCTAGTACATAAATAGATCCAAATAATAATGTCGATGCTGGCTGATGGTAATGTTGCCTGACAGCTGTTGAAGAAGATGATGACAGCTGTTGCAGAAGATGACAAGAGCATCTGATTCCATGGATTTACGCATGTCCCTTCTTGGAATTTGAATGATCCCAGATGATGTCATTCCCTAATTCCTCATAATTTGCTCCCACTGGCTCTGCCCGCCATGATGTTGTATTTGAAACCAAACAAATTCTGTAGTTCTGAAGACTGAAAGTTCATTCATTGAACAGATATTTATTGAGGTCCCATTAGGCACTAGAGGATTGGTGATTCAGTGACTCTGTTTTTGTGTCACTTATAGCCTGTCAGAGGGAAAAGCAATCTATCAAATCATATTCCAAGGAAGTCCGAGTGACCAGACCGATAGTAAAGGGAGCTAAAGGTGAGAGCGAGGGGAGCCGCATGTCCTGTGAAAAGAAGAGGGAATTGTAAATTGCTGGGTAATTTCAAAGCACTTGGTTGCAGCAGAATTTCTGATGTAATTTCTGATGTCATTGGCTGTCTTCTGTCTCGCTACCAAGGAGGTATTAAACACCATTCTCTTTGCAATGTATTGTAATGGCTTTTAATTCTTCAGTGGGTTTATTTTCTGAATAAAACCTGTGAATGTTCTGAATCAAGTACAGGTATCTTTGCCCTCAAGTCTGTTGAAAATCTGAGGACAGACTTGTACTATTGCTATTTCTCAAGCCTAACATAAGTGTGTATAAGGTACGCATCTCTAGCTTCTGTGCCTAGACTGTAAAATTCCACTAAAGAAAATCTGAACAGCTGCCCACCCTGGCTCTGTGATGCTCACGAGTTTAAAATGAGTTAGCTTGGAAAAGTGAAAATTAGCCTAGTGTCTTCAGCTTTAATAATTTTAGCACAGATGTTAGGCAGTTGGAAATGGTTTCCAGTGGCTTAGCTCTTTCATTCCTTCTCTTAATGCTGTCAGCACATTTTGTCTTTGACAGCCTCAGTTTTCATATCTTCTAGTTTGCAAAAGCCCTTGATACCTTTCTTGATATTTCCTTCCCCTTGTGCTTGTAATGTCTTTTTATGCACAAGTATGAATCATTTAAAGACCTTGAAATCAGCAAAAGAGGAAGTAAAACCCTTTTGCAACATTCTTTTAAAAATATTTATTATTTTTTATGTATGTAAATGTATTGCCTGCATGTGTGTAAGTGCACCCATGTCCTGCAATGTGTGACGAGGTCAGAAGAGGGTGTCAGATCCCCTGGAACCTGAGTTAGGGGTGGTTGTTAGCCACCATGTGAGTGCTAGGGCTCAAACCTGGGTCCCCTGTAAGACCAGCTAGTGCTCTTAACCACTGAGCCATCTCATCAGCCCCCACCCCATTTTCTACTTTCAAACACAGCAATTTGTTTTCTGACCCATGCATTCAAGACAAAAGGTAAGTTGGCCAAATGCAAGTGGGTAGCTCATTTCGAATCTCCACTGATAAGAGATTTTTGTTTTCTTCAGCATTACGTTGTACCATCTCAGAATATCTGTAATATTTTGAGCCCTCAATAAGTACTTGTTGGATGAATGCATAAAATCTTCAAATCTGATTTGATTTCATGCTCTTCGGCAACTTGCAGTTCCTTCCTTTAGATTGTTAAATATAGCTCTCCAAATCTAACAGAACACAGGAATGTGTTTTTTTGCATTTCAAGCTACTCTCTGCTTATCTTCTGCCCAGGCGCCTCCAATGATCATCGTGTGAATCACAGCAGAACTTCTACTGTCCTTGGCTGCTTTACTTCCTCATTAACCTCTAATTTATCCACTTCAGCTTAAGCTGGACATCTCTCTGGAGACTGGCTGAAGTGTGTATACTAGGACACTAGAGAGGGCTGGCTCCTAAAGTCCATGTAGACTGGCTGGGGTGTGTGTACTAGGAAACTAGAGAGGGCCGGCTCCTAAAGCCCATGGAGACTGGCTGGAGTGTGTGTGTGTACTAGGACACTAGAGAGGGCCGGCTCCTAAAGTCCATGGAGACTGGCTGGAGTGTGTGTACTAGGACACTAGAGAGGGCTGGCTCCTAAAGTCCATGTAGAAGGCAAGACCAAGCGAGGCAGGAAGGGACATATTCAGAATACCACGAGCTGCAGAAACCTAACACATCATGTCCTTGAGGACAAGTTTAGTAAAGGTTCAAGAGCTGCCAGTGTGTAATTGCAGACACGAGTGGTGACGCCCACAGTGAATAGGGCACGTTTCCTACATGAAAGGAGATTCTAGTTGGTGCCATGAGCAGTGTAAGAGCAAATCAAGAAAAAAGAAAGGTCATTAGCTTAAAATATAAATTATAGTAGGAAAAAGTAAAGAGGAGAAAGGTGAGCTTTAGAGAACACATAAATCTGTGTTCAGAATCAGCCTCTTTGCATGTCACTTACTGTGTCTTAGATTGTAGTAAGTGTTGATATGAATTATCTCATTTAATTGCTATGTCAATCCTATGATATAAGATATAAGATTATTGTGTATACTTTTAACTGCTAAGGAAATGAAGGCATAGAACAAGTAGTGGGTGATGGAAATAGATTGAAGGACTAAGACATTATGCACTCTTTAATTCTGCATTACCTGCTCACCTAGATGACAACTTTTTCTTTCAACTATCATACTTGTATTTTTTTATTGTTTTGAATTAAATTTGATGATGTCTTTGACTTAAAGCCAGGCAGTTGAGCAAAAGAAGACCTGAGTGATATGTCCTAGTTTCTTTCTCTAAAAGAAAAATAGAAAAATAGGGAGAAAGTTAGGAAAAGGAAATGGATAACTGGTTTGAATTAAAACAGGAGTCACATTGAAATGATCTTAGCACATAATAAACAGGGTGGCCATTCAATGTATGCAAAAAGGAAAAAAAAACATACTCTCTTGAATCTCTGTTCTGATGCTCTACCTCTTGGGAGAAAAGAGAGGAATAAGTAATGGAGAACGTGGAGGTAATAATAGGAATGAGAAGAAAAAGAACCAAGACACTGCATACTCAAAGATATATGCCTCCATCTCATAGGAAGTGAAAGAAGGATACGAAATGGTCTGTTCTGCACACCTTGATTTCCCTCCTTCACTTTCAACAGGAAGAGTGAACAATGGTAGAGTGGAAGAATGGAGAGTACCAGAGGGGAGAATTATGACTTTTAATTTTGGCACGATCAATCTTAAACAAATTTAAATTTAAACAAATCAATCTTAAACAAATTTTCAAACTCACTGAAATTGAAAGTTATTCTTTGGAATGTTTAAATGCCAACAAGTACTTGAAACTCTTTTATAGTTCTTTAAAAGGCCATGAAAATTATAGTTACCTGTGTGTATCGAATAGTCTATTAGGTCATGACAAGCTAGGTTAAATGTGGAAAATAACACCCGAGGCTTGTTCCGGGATCCAAGGGTCATGCTATGATATACGTCGCTCCCCTCCAGTCAACTTCCTTCTTGGCTTTAAAGATACCATGCTGAAGGACCTGAGCTATGTGCTTGCCATGGAGCAAAGGGACAGGCATTTAAGAAGTGCTAGCTATGGTAGTCAATGTCTTCAGTGTTTTGATGAGGGGAGTTCTGTGTACTTTGGGTTTCTCAGCCAGCCGGGGGCTTGCTGCTAATAAAATGCTTTGATTCACTATGTCTGCCGCAGATAGACTGCCAATTTTTGGAGCGTGATACTACAATTAAAACGAATTCAATTTCTCTTTGATGAAAGCACTTGAGGATCACGTAAGCAGTCCTTTGTTTCACCATTATTAGCATAAATTCTCATTGTACCAGTAAATTGTGGGAGCAATGGTTCATGGAGAGCTCATATTAAGGGAATGTCAACAAGCCACTCTTTACTCTCTGAGGGTTCCTAACACATTGTAGACACACTGCTGGTACCTGAAGATGGCAATATTCTAGTAAGCATGGCTCTAGAAAGCAAAGTCTCATTTAATGTGCTTCACTCCCAAAATGGTACCTTCTGAGCTGACACTACAGACTGCAGTGTCCATGCTCCTATGTGCTAAGGAAGTTATGAAATAGATCCATCATTTCTATGCGTTTTAAAATTATATGCTTTTGTCGTGTGGCAAATTATTAATTCAAGGACTATGCTTTGAATCGATGCTGATGCTGTCTCCTTTAAAGGAACCTTCAAACTTCCATTATCAGTATTGGGAATTAAAGTCTAACTGGATTCCACAGGCATTTAACAATGTGTCTAATGTGGGCAAACTCTGTGCTAGAGAATATAGAGGTTCAGAGGTAATTGGCATAGCCAAGCACTTGCTAACTTGGGAGTCCTATGGATATTGTTAACTTGGAGAACTGAATCCAAGTAGCTGAGGCAAGTAAGCCAGGGAAGCAAGAAAGACTACTTAGTATCTTGAGTAGATGTGCCACTCTGGGCAGTGGAGGAGGGGCAGATTCCATTGGAAATCTCTGATGTTCTTTGTGGTTCATGCTTGAGGAGTTGGAGGTGGAGGAGGCAGTGAGATATTACCTGCTGAATCCCAACCTCTATCGGGTACTGAGGAGCCCCTGGCTTGACAGTTCCACAGTATTTCCCAGTGCCTTGTGCTAAAGCTCTGGGTGGCAGAAGGGTGAGAAGTAAGAATCTAGAAGGAAGCTAACAGAGGGCTAGAAATTGTCTACCCAGATGCTAATACACCTCTTCAAGCCTTAGAGGTTGTTGTTTATTTATTACAACAGTTGCATGTTGTTCACTACAGAAGGTTTGGAAAACATAGTAAATTCCGTGACACACATTCTAGAGATAACCATGATAACCATTTTTGTCGTTTTGGTGGGAAAGTTTCCTTTGTTTTGCCTGAAATTTTGCTTTGTCTTACTGCTTCTTCTCTACTCAAAGAGACTAGTTTTTAGTATTTATTTGTCTCAGGGAGGTTTGAGGAAGGGAAAGTAAAGAGTATTTGAGGCTAGATCATTTTCTGTCTTTTGTAAAGACCTAAGAATACTGGAGCCTCCCAGACTAAGTCTGTACCCTGGGGAGGACTTGGAATGGCAATTGCTTGGGGAGACAACCTGAGTCTTAGGGACTCTGAGCCTGGCCAGTGCTTCCCTAGGACCACCACAGCCATGAGACACAGAAGATATGGGTCTGTCCTTCGAAATATCTTGAGCTTGCAGAGCAGTGGCATCTGCTGCCTGGGGGTTCTAGACCAATAAACATTAGTGATGGTGGTGGGTGACACAGAGCTCTGAGTATGATGCTTGGGTTTGTATCATGCACTTGGACTTTTCCTAAGGCAGGGAACCTCCACACAGGACAAATGGTAACCACCCCATGCTTCTGTGGATATGGTCTCAGCATTGCTCTTCTTTTAAGGAATTAAGGAAGCCCCGTTTGTCAGCTGTTGTCCTTATTTTCTGTGCAGCTGCTGTTTGATTTACAAAGTATTTTCTTACATCTATATTTTGTAGGTTGCTGCTGAATTTTTCTTCTATCTCCTTCAGGGTTTCAGGTTCTCGATTGAGATCTTTGATCCACTTGGAGTTTATTTTTGTACAGGGCGAGAGGTAGGGGTTTAATTTTGTTCTGCAGATGGTGATCCAGTTTTGCCAACACCATTTTCTGAAGATGCTATCTTTCCTCCATTGAGCTTTTTTGGCCCCTTTGTCAAATATGAGGTGGCTGAAGTTATATGAGCTCAAGTTTGGATCTTCAGTTTTGTTCCATTGGTCAATGGTTCTGTCAATGGGACCGCATCAAACTCAAAAGCTTTTGTACAGCTAAAGAAACAATCAAGGAAGTGAAGAGAAAAATCCACAGAGTGGAAGGAAACCTTTACCACTGATACATGTGACAGAGCATTAACATCCAGATTATATAAGCTACTTAAAAAACAAAGAAGAAAACAAATGACCTACTCAAAAGATGGAGTAAAGAGCTAAACAGAGACTTCACCAGTAAAGAAGTAAAGATGACTGAGAAACATCTTAAAAAGTGTTCAACATCATTAATAATTAAACAAATGCAAATTAAAACCACACTAAGGTATTATCTCACTCCAATAAGACTAGCCAAGATCAAGAAAACAAAAGACACTAAATGCTGGAGAGGTTGTGGGGAAAGGGGAACACTCATCCACTGAATGTGGGAATGTAAACTGGTACAACCACTGTGGAAAGCAGTGTGGAGAACCCTTAAAAAACTCAATATGAACCTACTACCTGACCCAGCCATACCACTCGTGGGTATATACCCACAAGACGCATCCTACCACAAAGATTCATGCACAGCTATGTTTATTGGAGCTTTCTTCACAATAGCAAACAGCTGAAAACAACCCAAATGCCCCTCAACTGATGACTGGGTAACAAAAAGGTGGTACATCTACACAATGGAGTTCTATGCAGCAGTAAAGAAAGATGACATCATGAGCTTTGCTGGTAAATGGATGGAACTTAAAGCAATTATGCTAAGTGAAGTAACACAGTCCCAGAAAAAAAGAAAGGTGAGTGGTTTCCCTCATTTGTGGATGCTAACATCAAATCCCCAGTTGGCAGGCAAACTGAGCAACTTTATTATTATATTTCATTGTATCTGAAAACAACTGTGCTATTACAATGTGAATCTTTAAATGGGCTCTAGAATTGACCTACCACTTATATTCACACATTGTAATTACCCTATATGGATGGAATATATGTAGTCATAGTCTAAAAAAAAAGAATATAAAGTTACACATCTTTATATCTGCATGCAAATTTATTTTAAAAATGTGAATCTCTAAAATGTGTTTAGGAATCAACCTATAGTTTATTTTCAGAATTTGTAATTTTGACTTATGTGTGGAATGTATATATGCATATTTTGGAATAATATAAAATAAAAAAAATAGAAAAAAGAAATGATGGAAGCAATAGGAGGATGTAAATGAGAGATTTCTCATCCTTCTGTGGCTGCTGCTCCTGAATCTATCCAGCTTCTTCAAGTGTGGGATACATCAGTCCAGATATGCAATTCTCTTTATTTATTTATTTATTTTTCTTTCTTTATTTTTTTAATTCTTTATTTTTATTTGTTCATGACAAATAAAAATAAAACTCTCTGGAAATACTTCACATGATGAATTGTACTCAGGACTTGGGATGTGGAAAGAAAGCATTGTTTTGCAGTTTCATTCATTCTGCCTGTTTTTTCTTCTATGTTTCCACTTTGTTGGAGCAAGAATATACTTCTATGGCTAAATGGGCTGCTTCAGCTAGAGTTTGTTCCCCATGGTCTGCTTTGTTTGGTTGTTAAATATTTTTAATATATTCACTGTTCTTTATCATTCTTTTGAGAAGTAAAACAGACCTATTTTCATTTATTTAAAAATTTTTTCTGTTTTTGAGTGTTTTGCCTGCACGTATGTAGGTGCACCACACACATGCAATACCTGCAAATATCAGGAGAGTGTTGGATGCCCTGGAACTCGAGTTATGAATGGTGGTCAACCACCCTGCGTATGTTAGGAACGGAACCTGGTCTTCTGCAAGAGCAGCCAGTGCTCTTAGCTGCTGATCCCTCTCTCCAGCCCTTAGTTTTCATTTCTTTACAAGTAACTGATCGACTTTAGGAACATGATTGTGCTCTTTGTGTTAGCTTTCTGTCACTCGGACAAAATATCTGAGCATAGTCAACTTAAAGGACGAAAGGTTTATCTTGTCTAGCAGTCTGACAGACTTCGGTTCATAGTTGGCTGGGTTTCTTGTTTCTGAGTGTTCATGAGGTACAGCACCAAGATAAAACAACAGTGGAGGAAAGCTGCTTATCTCATGGCAGCCAGGAAGCATGGAACACTTGTAGAAGGGGCTGGGGACTTTGAACATATGCCCCCGTGATCTTCCTCTAGTGAGGCACCTCCTGATAGTCCATTCAGCTATGAACATATCAGCAGACTAATTCACTGACGAACTTAGTACCCACGTGATCCAATTGTTTCTAAATAGTGCAGCTTTCTGGGGATGAGGCTTTCCTACCTGACTTTTTAGGAAGGATATTTCATATCTACATCAAAACACCCTTAGAGACCTGTTGTTCTCTTAGTTTCTTTTTTTAAAAAATTTACTTTCATATGTGTATGAATGTACTGTCTGCATGTAGGTTTGTGCACCCATGTCGTGCAATGCCGCGGAGGTCAGAAGAGGGTGTCGGATTCCCCTGGAACTGAAGTAAAGACAGTTCTCAACCATCATGTGGGTTCTGGGGATCGAACCTGGGTCCTCTGCAAGAGCAGTTGGCACTCTTAACCGCTAGGCTATCTCTCCAGCCCCTCTCCTAGTTTCTTTAAGGACATAATTCTTGTTAAATACAATATTCTCACTAAAAAAGCATTATGTTGGATATAT
>VZQC01006227.1:4233164-4307874 GCA_009823505.1 Rhizomys pruinosus | reverse complement strand
AAGGTAAATGCTTCTCTGCCTGTAAACGGATACCTGAAAGAAGAGAGGTGATAAAGGCCCGCTGTTGAAAAGGCAGATATAAGGCATGGGAAAGATGTATTGAGACAGCACTTGCAAGTGTACAGTTGGTCTCTGGAATACCAAAGAGTGTTACCAAAGGCCACTAAACCAATAAAGCAAATATAGGTCTCCTTGAGTCAAGCAAGACTCCTCTTTCAGCACCAGCTACACCTCACCTGCTTGGAAATACTGTGCAGCAGTGGCAGCCATATGCCTGTATATCCCAAATCTAATTGGCTATTAGCTCTCTCCTTGGAGGAATAACCCATGGCTGATGCCACAAGCTTACATCCTCTAGTGTTTAGGAGATGTTATAAGCCACAGTAAGACCCTATCATATTTCACAGAAAAAACATAATTCATAGATTAACATACCATCCAAACATCTGTGTCTATACCAAAGTAACCTCCCATAACGATTAGTACTGTTTAAATACCTATATATCTAATTGCTTGTGCTTCATTAGTAGGATTGAAAGGTTATTCCTGGACAAACTGTCAGCCCATGAAAGGAAATAGCCAGAATTGACCAGAGTCCAAAACGACAGCTCCAGAGAAAGTAGACTGTTTTGCTTCTCGTCCACCTGTGCCCCTTTTCTAAGCCTAGGGAACAATCTGTGGAAAAGGGGGCATGGTAGACCATAAGGGCTGCGTTTGGGTTGAATGGTGAAACTACAGCAATATAGACTGGACACTTATTTGATGAACTTGATTGTACATACAAGCCCCTCTCCCCCCAGCTGGATGGTGGGACCCTTGGGCTGCGTGGGTTTGGGCACAACTGCTTGCAATTTGGTTTTACATGAAGGATGCTTTTACTCATAAATTATTACTTATTGTTAAAAAATGAAAAAAAATAAAGAAGTAATAGAAGAAAACAAAACAAAACAAAAAAAGAATGTATTCCATAATCGGGTGTGCTGGCACATGCCTTTAATTCTAGCACTGGGGAGGCAGAGGCAGGTGGATCTTTGTTAATTCAAGGCCAACCTGGTCTACAGAGTGAGTTCCAGAACAGCTGGGGTTACAGAGAGACCCTGTCTGGAAAAAACAAACAAACAAAAAACAAAAAAAAGAATGTATTCCAATAGCAATTGACAAATTTCAACAAAGTGAAACCCCAAATTACTTTTGTACCAACACAGCAAATATACATGCATATGTATAAAGTTATAAATCTTCAAAGTATTCCTGCAGAAACCAACGAGATGTGGCTGTTTATTAAGAGCTTGACAATTTTCCTTCCTAGATCTGAAGAAGTTTGTATTTTGGTTTTGGTTGCTGCCAGACTCAAATCTTTCTTACTTCTTTGCTCTATAAGCTTATTGTACTTGTACTTGTCTTTTCTTTGAATTAAGACTCGGAGCCTTGACTTACACCTACTGGCCTGCTAACTTGGACATTTCCATGCACTGCTGCACCCAGGTGATGACACCCCCCACTCCCCCCACCACACACACTGGGCAGAAGCTGAAGGCTGCAGAATTTTAACTCCACCACCGACGCCTTCCAGGCCTCCCATGACCAACTAGCTAGGAGTATTTGCAGTCAAGGACCAATTTCTCTTTATGAAGCAGTCAGACACAGAGGCAGAGGAAACTTAGGGAGCAGTGGGCTAATGGATGAGAGAATGGAACTTTTGGGGAGAGGGTTAGGTCGGTGAGTCAGCCTCGGTAGTGTACACTGCATCTCTAAGCAGGAAGCAGTCCTAGTGGCTTGACTGTTCACTTATTTCTCACACAAACAGCAGAAAGATGGACTGGAGAGATAAAACTAGGCCGTGCACTTTCCTTTGACAGAAAATATTGCTTGTCTATGCTGTTTTATGTTTGTATAGTGCCGTCAACAGATGCTGGCATAAATAAATTGCTTGTACCTTCATATATCAGCCTTTTGCTAATGCAAACGTAGGTTCAGCAGGTAGGGGAAGCAGGGTGAAAGCATTTTATAAGTATATTCACATTTCATTACTCTTCCATTTGGGGTAGCACAGGGAGCGCTGATACAGGAAAAGCACTGAAAATGAAAGAAGAAAGCTTGCTTGAGTTATTTCAGGTGTCAAACCATGTGAATTTCATAAACTGGGGCTCCTTAGGCCTTGTTCATTAGGATCTTCCTGCTGCTTAGACACCATTTGTTACAGACATTGGCTACGTCAGTCTAATATGATTTCAGTCACACAATGAGGTTTGAACATATTTGTGCAGTTGTAAATCTCAAGTACAAGTAAATATTGTGCAGCTAAATGGCACAACCTATCTTTCTCAAAGTTTTTAGTTATAGGACCTGAATGTGACAATCGTGCAGCCTCTGTCATGAGAAGAATTCCTGTGCTGACAGTCATTTATGTGTTTATGTCATGTTTCTGCACTTGGGAAACAGCTGCTAAACTTCCATATAGTACTTCTGAAGCTAATAAATTGATGCCTCTTCCTTGCTGGGTGTGCTATTTCATTTTCAATCTTTATTGTTCATTCCAATAACCTAGTTAAAAGCCTATAACAGTGCATACTTGTAGTCCCAGTGGGGGCTGAGCCCATGAGTGTGAATCCAGCCTGGGCTACATAGTAAGGCCAAGGCCACCTGGGACACACAAGTGAAAACCTTCTAACACACACACACACACACACACACACACACACACACACATACACACACACACAGGGAAGGAAAGGAAGGAAGAAAGAAAGTCTGGAACAAAAACTGCTATATTTAATTTGGGGAATGTCTTAGTTTTTGATGCAGGAAGTGGGTGGTCTCTAGAGAATGTCAATTATCTCATTTTCACTTTACTGTACCCGTCACTGTGCTCTATTGACTTCATTTTATTTTCAAGATTTTTTGGAATAATTTTAATAATGAAATAATATTAAATAAATTAGAGTTTTGGGAAGTTACCTCAGCCTTTTTTTAAATCAACATGAAAGAGAAAGATGGACTTTGCTGACTACAGTAGGCTTGAAATCCCAAAGAAATCTTGGTTGATTATCAGCGCCCGTTCCTTATATCTCTCTGGGTTCCTTTTGGATTTTTAGTGCTTTGTGATTTTCATCTTACTCTGTAGCACATTAACCTTTAGGAATTCTGATAACACGGAATTGATTATGCATGGTTATCTGAGATACTCCAAATTGTTAATATATAGAAAGAATATATTTGCACTGGAATGTAATTTTATGGTTACATTTGAATTTCCAAATGTGGAGCTCTGAGAATTCTTATTATTGCCTCAGAAATGATGAAGTTACCAGGAAGGAGAATGCTAGGAAACAGGCTGATTCTCCCACATGACTATTTCTTCTTAATGCAACCATTCTCTGTCATTTATGCTAGAAATAGGTTGCTCTATTCTCAGAAATACTACAAGGATCAGTCCAAGTTCTTTTTTTTTTTTATGTGTATGAATGTACTGTCTGCATGTAGGTTTGTGCACCTGTGTTGTGCAATGCCACGGAGGTCAGAATTGGATTCCCCTGGAACTGGAGTTAAAGACGGTTCTCAGCCACTATGTGGGTGCTGGGGATCGAACCCGGGTCCTCTGCAAGAGCAGTCGGTGGTCTTAACGGATAGGCCATCTCTCCAGCCCCAAGGACCGGTCCAAGTTCTAACTTATTGGCATTCTTTCTGTTCCCATCTCCAACCCAACTCTTTTTTTTTTTAATGAAATAGGGAAGAGTGTTTAATGTCATTTCTTAAATATTTTAACTCATAGGCTGAAAGTTTTATAGACAATATAGCAGTTAGCGTCTTTATTTTAACACACTATTTTCAGCCATACATTTCCTTGCTAACTGCTTATTAAAAGGAAGTTCCTGAATTGGTAGGAGATGCGAAATCCAAGATAGGCAAAGTGAAACCCAGGCAGTTGTGGAAGTGGAGCAACCAGATGCCCAGGCAAGCTTCTGTACAGCCTTTGTTCAAGGGCCACTGCTCCTCCATCTCTGATTAACTTACTCTCTAGCTCTCCTTCTGCCTTTTCAGTAACTGCTCAGGCTTCCTTATCAGGGGGCAGACATCTAACTAACTGATAATAGATTCTTAGAGCTTCCACAGGAGCAGACTATGGAGAGTATTAGAAAATACCCTTCCGCATACACTCATGCACTAATGTGTTCTCCTTGTAGGATACCCAGGCCCGATTGTAGGAGATACACATAGGATACTAGATAGCTGCAAAAGAGTAAATAAATATCTGATACATAAGTTAATCAAGTCAATCAAAAATATAGAATTATCTTTAAGAATCAAAATCCAACAAGTAGTACTTGAGTGACGGATCTAAATTGTACTCAGATGCTTTGTGTCCAGAATCCCGGAAGAAAGTCCTCATCCAGAAATGACAAAAATACCAAATGGCATTCAAGGAGAGTGGAGAGGGAGCCCCCAGGTTTATCAGGGTTCCTGCCCCTCCCTTTGTGCCACCTGCCCTGCTCACTGTTCATTGGATTGGATCAAGAGGAGCCTCTTGCACCATGTCAAAGCCTCTGAGCCTCCTCCTGCAGCTCAGCTGTGAGGTAGCTGTGAGGTAGCTGTGAGGTCTGATAGCCTGCTGTCCCAACCATTTTGCCCCATTTTGGTATTTATTTTTGCTCTCCTCCAAAAGATTATTTTCTCTAGGTTTCTGGGTTTCTAACGGGAACAGATTAATTGGCATTCCAAAACTCTTGAAAATATTTGTAATGTGGGTAGGGATATGCTTTACTCAGACTTCCTTGTTGAAAACATGAATTTACCCTGCTTCTGCCAATACCCTAAGATAATACCTTCAGTAAAATGTAATATATATGTATATATATATTCATCTCTACCAATTTCATTGGTGCCTTCGCCTTATCCATCAGTGTTAAGAGCAGCCAGCTGGTCCTGTCTCAATTGGCTAGAAAAACTGAACAATGGTGGCATTGTTCCACTTGCTGAAAATGAGTAATTTATTATCTGAAATTCAAAGATTTTAATATGCTCTCCAAGAAATCATTTGGCTTGGGAAAACTGTGAAGGAAAATAAAGGAGCAGGAAGAGAGGCTTAGGAAGATCACAAACGAATGGGAAATGTTTCTGAAGTGAAAAAAACGACAAATAAAGTTATATTTATTGTGAACAAGTTTTTTAAGTCTCCCCCCTCCCCCTGCCCCAGGAAGGGGGAGGAGAACCTTTGAACTCCAGTCTACCCTGGTCATTGTGAACATTGTGCAGATTACAGCAATACCCCAAGGCCTGGTGGTTTTGTTTGCATGCGTTTTCCTTGGAGATTGGGGAATGCTTTGAAGGTATGAGAGACCTGGCTGGGATCCTGCCTTTCTGAGCACAGCAGGCCAGTGGTTCTCCATTCAGAGGTGAATGGAAAGTTCCTCAGTAATCTCAGGACTCACAGACCTTCCTCTCTACCTCCTGAGCTCTGAAAACCTTCTGCTAATCTGGAGGAAAGGCCTCTTAGTATTTTCCTTCAAGTGTCTTTTCTCTCTTTTTTCAAATTTAATTTATTTAGTTATTATTTTTTCTTTTTAGTTTTACCTTTTTTTTTTTTTGGTATTTTTGAGACAGGGTCTCCCTTTTAGTACCAGGTGTCCTGGAGCTCGCTCTGTAGACCAGGCTGGCCTTGAACCCACAGAGATCCACCTACCTCTGCCTCCTGAGTGCTGGGATTAAAGGCGTGCGCCACCACGCCCGGCTCATTTATTTTTGTATGTGTATGAATGTACTGTCTGCATGTAGGTTTGTGCACTGTGTTGTGCAATGCCGCGGAGGTCAGAAGAGGGTGTCGGATTCCCCTGTAACTGGAGTTCTCCTGGAATTGGAATTACAGATGGTTCTCAGCCAGCCGCCATTTGGGTGCTGGGGATCGAACCTGGGTCCTCTGCAAGAGCAGTTGGTGTTCTTAACCGCTAGGCTAGCTCTCCAGCCACAAGTGTCTTTTCTCTTTAAATCTTCTCAATGACTCAGCAAAGCCTCCATAGTGAATTTAAGGTTTTCAGAAACAGGATCCTGGAAGGATGCAGTTGGATAGCTAATGCTGGTTCCTGTCTTTCCTCAAACGTCTACTGGGGTAGAAAATCGCACATCGTCAGGTGGTGTATCATATGTGCCTTAGCTTTGAGAGGAAGAATAATGGCCTCTTGCGGTATCTACCTCCCAATATCTGGAAACTGTGAAGTGCAGTACTGTAAAAATGACCCACTGGTATTGTTTTTAGTCACTCAGTATGTAGTAACTTGTTCCGGCAGCAACAAGAAAATGATACACCACCCAGACATTTTCTTTCTCAATCTGAAGCCCCCTTAGAGTTGAAACACAGGAGGCAGATGGGTAAAGAAAAAACAAAGTATTGGCTTTACTATCAAAAATGTCTTTTTTATGTGTATTCTCTGTTTTAAGTTCCCAGCCACTGGCAGAAATCTATCAACTCAGTCTCGATGAGCTTCCCCCACAGAACTGTCCCCCAGTACAGAGCAGCTAATGGGGTCATCTGGAGAACAAAAAAGCTGAGGGAGGAAGGCTGGAAGGTGCTAAGCCATGCATCCCAGGCTTCCCCCAAGTTCATCAATCAGATAAGTCACTTTTGCTTTGTCTGGGGAAGGGAGAATGTGGCAAGTATTGCAGAGGTTCTGCAGTAAGGAACGCATGTGTGTGTGTGGGGGGTCTTCTAATACCTGTTACCTAGCTTCAGTGTTGAGAGGACGAAACAGAGGGAAAAACTTATATCTCAAAAATCATCCTTTCACATACTTAATGTGAAGCCGGGCTTGATAGCATATGTCTATAATTCCAGCATGAGGGAGACTGTGGCAGGAGACTACAAATTTGAGGCCAGCCTGGGCAGCATAATGAGGCTCTATGTTGCAAGCAGACAGAGAGAGAGGAAAAGCTTCGTGTGTTTAATTCAAGTATTAATGTCCCTGTTTTGTACATGAAAAATACAGTCTCGGGGCTGGAGAGATGGCTTAGCGGTTGAGAGCGCCGACCACTCTTGCAGAGGACCTGGGTTCGATCCCCGGCACCCACATGGCGACCAAGAACCGTCTGAAACTCCAATTCCAGGAGAACTCCAGTTCCAGGGGAATCCGACGCCCTCTTCTGTCCTCTGCGGCATTGCACGACACGGGTGCACAGACTTGCATGCAGACAGTACATTCATACACATAGAGAAATAAATAAAATTAAAAAAAAGAAAAATATAGTCTCATAAATCAATTACTAGATTCTTCTTTTTATGCCCTTTGATAAATATTGATCAAATTCAGAAAGACCTACAACTGAAAGGTCATGAAATCACTGATCTTCCTCCATAGCTCCTGTCTCAGGAGCTTTTATAAATGGCCTCTTGTATAATTCTTGGTGTCTGCTCTCCCCTGATTTAAACCCAGACCTTGGTTTCTCTCCTTCATTTTACTCATTTGGCATTGAGATCTCTTACTCCATGGTTATCTCACTTCCTTGTGATTTCTAGCTATGCCCTTAAATCTCCTTATGTCTTCTGGCTGTGGCACATACCTTGATCACTCATGAAGAAAACATTTCCCTTGCCACATTCTACCACTTACATTAAGCTCCGAGCTTGTGTGGTGTAATCTTCATTCCCTAAGGCTTCTAGGTCATCAACCTATATCTTGCTTCTCTATTAGTTACTGATCAAAACACCTGATAGAAAACTTAAGGGAAGAAAGCTTCATTAAGCTTATGGCTTCAGAGGGATTTCAGTTTATCACGGCAGGGAAGATATGGTAGTGGTATTGGTTTGGTCTGTGATAGTCGTGGCAAGAGGTAGTGGGTCTTCCCACCACAGCAAAGTAGGATGCAAAAATACAGATCAGAGCCAGGAGCAGGGATAAACGTCAAGGTCGATCCCTAATGACTTTCTTCCCCAGGGCAGCTCCCTCACCTTCTCTAAAGTCTCTACAATCTTGAAAATAGCCCCACATTCAAAGCACAAGTCTGTGGGGAGACATTTCAGATTCTAACTATAACAGGACTCAAGAGTCTCTGTTACTCCTTCGTCTCCTCTTTGCTGTTATCTAATGACCACCCAATCATCTGCATTTAGTTTTCAATCCTGATTCTCCTGTGCTTCTACTACCAAAGTTCATTTATCATCCTAAGAGGTTCATTCTCCACAGATGAGGCTTCACACCTTACGCTAGAGTTTTCTCTTCCCAGAGCCCTTCATTACACTCTGTTTCAGCTTTGTACAACCATAGATCCAAATCCATTAAAAAGTATAATCCAGACTTAGCCCCTTGAGTTTCTGGCTCAGTTGTTCTCAAGACACTTTGGATTCTATCACATAAAAATTGTGCATTCCTTAATTCTGCTACCATTTACACTCTCATTCTTACTAAGTATATATATAATTTAAATTATGTTCTTTCTAACAAACTAAATGAGCCATTTCCAAACCCGGGGAGCCTCCAAACTCTGAATGAATCCAGCCATCACCATTCTCATGCACTTGTGTCTGATCTATTGGTGTCAACAAAAGTCATAATTTTGTATAGACTGAGACCACTGTGATTTTGTGAGCACCATTCTTATGTGAGGCTACAGTATTATTCAGAAGTCTTTTATTAATTCAGTCTTCTATTTAAAGCTGTCATATTGTCCTAAGGCTTCAAAATAGAATATCTCAACTTTCCATGAAGTTGGTGAATCGACTCCTCTTTAATAGGGATTATAAAAACCACCAGACAGGAACCTCTTCAACTTCATGCTACCAATTTAATATTTGTCCCATCCTTTAATATATATTTTCCTCCTCTGTTCAAGTATAACAGAGGGAGTATGTCTTCTCTTAAATTAGTCTAATTCTTGCATCTTACTCATGTTCCATAGCTCATCCTTTTGTTAAAATTCTCCTAATTCTAAGTAAGTCTGTAATGATTTATCGTAGACAAATTTCTCTTCTTCTTTTTTTGGTCTTTTTGAGACAGAATCTCCCTGTAGCCCCAGCTGTCCTGGAACTCACTCTGTAGACCAGGCTGGCCTTGAACTCACAAAGATCCACCTGCCTCTGCCTCCCAAGTGCTAGGATTAAAGGTGTGCACCACCACGCCCGGCTCAAATTTCTCTTCTTTAATAAATAAGAACAAATAAAGCATCCAGATGGAGTACAGATGAAGGAGGCAAGCCAGTGTAACTTATGACATTGCTGGGGTAGGGTTACCTTAAATGTAGGCTGCAACTTACCTCAGACCTGGTCCATGTACTAATAGCTCATAAATTTTCTCACCTACACTAAATTATTTCTTTGATGACCTTGTTTTCCACTCATTCTCTACTCTACCTATTTCATCAAGGAAGTGTCCTCAATATGTCTTCATGTTAGTGTCTTACCCACCATAATGTGTTCCGGTCACTTCAGTGCGTTGTAGCTTCTTTCACCAAGACTCCAATGACTTTCATCCAAGTTGAACATAATCAGTGTTTTTCAGGTGTTACCTCACTTGGCCCCATGGAAACATTCAGCCTTGGTATCCACACCTTGTCCTCAAAACTCTGTTCTTTGCAACCTCTCAGAATATTTCTTTTGTTTCTTTTATCAGCTCTAAGTAGATAGCAGTTCTTGGGTTCTTTAAAGAAGCCTATCCAATTTAGAATTCCTTGGGACTCTTTTTCACTTTATAAATAGTATAAACACCTAATTTCATAGTTTCATTGACTGAGCGAATCCATCTTCGGCCCTACCTAAGTCCCTGCCACATAGAAACAATTTCTTTTTTTTTATTTTTTAATTTTTTAAAAAATTTATTTATCTTTGTACGTGTATGAATGTACTATCTGCATGTAGGTCTGTGCACCTGTGTCGTGCAATGCTGCGGAGGTCAGAAGAGGGTCTCAGATTCCCGTGGAACTGGAGTTCTCCTGGAATTGGAGTTTCAGACGGTTCTTGGCTGCTATGTGGGTGCTGGGGATCGAACCCATGTCCTCTGCAAGAGCGGTCAGCCCTCTTAACCGCTAGGCTATCTCTCCAGCCCCAGAAACAATTTCTTGCTTGATATTGCCACTTGGATGTTTCAATTCATCTTGAATTATTTTGGAAACATGTCCGACACTGATTTTATCAATATCTCCCCAAACCTGCTGAGCCCTCATGTCTTTTGGAAAATTGCAATGCCTTAAATAGATGACAGTGGGGACTGTACAGTCATTCTTGTTCTTTCCTTCCTGCCCATTCCCAGTGTCCACCTGCCTTATGAAAGATCTCTTTACATTTTTCTCAGTTCTACTCTATCCAATCTGTTCCTTATGACCAGGATTCTATTCTACTTACTTTTGCTTCTTATTTGGACTTAGAAGAATCCTTTTGACCTTCCTATAATTTATTATTATTTCCTATATTCTTAATGCCTGATGATGGTTCATTGGTCTAGGGGTGTATGATTCTTGTTTACAGTAAAAGAACAGTACTTGTTACCAAAAGATATGTGTGTGTGTGTGTGCGTGCGTGCGTGTGTGTGTGTGTGTGTGTGTGTGTGTGTGTGTGAGAGAGAGAGAGAGAAAGAGAGAGAGAGAGAGAGAGAGAGAGAGAGAGAGAGAGAGAGAGAGAGAACTTCTTACATTTCTTAAATCCAGACTCTGGCCTACAATCAGAATATTCTTTGGAAACTAGAAATTTGATTGAATTATCTAATCTGTTGTTATAGCTTAAGTTCAAAGCTTGCGGAAGCAAACCTCTGCCTCTGCCGTACTGGTTTCCTTCAGTCAGTCCTCGGGCTGCTCCTCAGGGACTGTCCTTTATCTCCCCCTTTTTGGCTCAGCCGACGAAACAGCTCTTCTAATAATCTACTGTACTCTCCTACCTTACCAGTTTCTATTCATTCTTCATGTTTCATACCAGTTGTCCCTTCTTCAAAGAGGCCTGATATGACCTCCAAATATCTTTCTGCTTTTCATTTCATAGCAAATCTCATACCTTTAAAACGTAGGGCCTCTATTCTAGTCTACCGTTAAAATGCTCATCCATTTCCCTAACACACAATAAAAATCACTGGTGAGTGAATGAAGCAAGCAGCAAGTGTTCAGCAACCTTGACCATTTACCGCTCCCTCTCCATTGTCATGATCACCGCAATCTTTCTGTTGCTCCTCTCTTACTCGTTCCCTCTTCTGAATTCTTATTTCTTTTTTACAGTATAGGAATGGTTTTTATGAAATGGATAGAATCTGGACTAACAACTTTTAATTAACCTTGCAACCAAAAAGCTACTGCAACCAAACTCACTGAGCCATGTGTTCTTATGACCTGGGCACCTTGGAACCTCATTTTGTTGCTCTACCAATGATCATGAATGAATATGAGCATGCTTGAGAATTAACAAATCAAACCACAGAAAGGCTGTGGATCAATGAAAATTGAGAAGAATGCTTGATACTATGTGTATCTAAAGCCTCTGGGCATTCCATCTTGGACATCATAAAATATGAACCACCCTGGGGTCTGTCTGCTGATGGTGAGCTTCACCATCCAGTCCTCTAGAAAACTAAGGGTTAGCTTTTAAAAAGTATACTTGAGGGGCTGGAGAGATGGCCTAGCGGTTAAGAGCACCGACTGCTCTTACAGAGGACCCGGGTTCGATCCCCAGCACCCACATGGCGGCCGAGAACCGTCTGAGACTCCAATTCCAGGAGAACTCCAGCTCCAGGGGAATCCGAGACCCTCTTCTGACCTCCGCGGCATTGCACGACACGGGTGCACAGACCTGCATGCAGACAGTACATTCATACACATACAGAAATAAATGAAATAAAAAAAATTTAAAAAAAAAAGTATACTTGATACACAAACCCATTTTGAATGTGGTTTAGAATAGACAGTTCCTTGGGGGTTTACTTTTACTTCTGGCTTCATTAACAGTTTGCAAATTTGTCCTTATAGTAAACTATATAAAAGGAGTTCAAAGGAATTGGCTCCAAAGACTATTCTATTTTTTTCTTATGAGAGGAAATCATAGGCCATATTTAACAAACCAACATTCTGATCTTTTTCTTCAATATTATCTTTGGAATATTTTAAGAAATATGTACTAGAAAAATCTATTTGTATTATTATATAGATTTAAATTTGGCTTTTTGGGAAGGAGGAGGTTCTTTGTCTTTATGCTTTATTACCTTGCATAATATATTACCTGATGCTCTAAGTCTCTTTTAAAAATATGAAAATTTATCAGTAGTTGAATTTTGGAAATATTAAAGAAAGGAATATTTTCTTCAAGGCTTTAAGGCTTCAGGCTAAGCAGAAAGGTATTGAAGGGATTATTGGTAAGACTAGGAACAGTTACAACATATTATTTTAAGGAAAACTTCTAAAAGCATGTTCTCTTTACACAGGGGGAAGTTGGACCATTGTGAACCTATTAATGTGTCATGAATTTTGCAATTAAGTACTTGTTGCTCCAGGTTCAAAGAAGTACTACCTAGAAATCTTTGAAAATGCAAATATCTCTCTGTCTCTTTCTCTGTCTCTGTCTCTCTTTCATACACATACACACACATACACATATACAAACACAATACCCATCACTTGAAAATGTTAATGCTAGTTAGCCAAATACCTAGTCTTAAGGGAAAGAAATACAGAGGAGAGCACATTTTGATTGGTAAGACTAGGTTACAGTGCTCCTTTGAAAGGAAAACTATGTGTGTGTGTGTGTGTGTGTGTGTGTGTGTGTGTGTGTGTGTTGGGTTGTGTTATATTGCATGGAGACAGTATATCATGTAGCCCAGGCTAACCTCACATTTTTTATGTAGTCTAGGATGATCTTCAACTTCTCATTCAATCATCTCTATCTCTTGAATGTTGAGACTGCAAGTGTGCAACACCAGGCCAACACAGTGCTGGGAATTTCACACAATGCTTTTTGCATGTTAGGCAACATACTCTACCAGCTGAGCTACATCCATAGCTTCAAGTTTTCATTTTCAACATTGTTATTAGACAGGCATTAGTAAGAGTCCACATTAGGAAAAGAGGCAACCAACTAGTCCTCTCAAGGAGAGAAACTAGGGCAAGTCTGTCAACTTAGGCAAGATGTTACCTCTCTTGCTTCTGTTTTGTCATTTGAAGATTTGGAGATAAAAGTACTGCTACATTTATGAAGTTGTTGTGAGGATAAAATGAATTAGTCCTTGTGAAACACTTAATTCAGTGGCTAGCACAGAGGAGGAACTATTTGTAATTCTTAAAAAATCATCTCTTATCCTGAATGGAGAAGCCATTATAGGGCTGTGATCAATGGAGAGAAGATGGGCTGGCCCAGAAGCATGGTATTGGAAGTGGTAAGAAGTAAAGGGACCCTGAACTTGTATGGAATGGAGGAGTCCAACTTGCTAATGGAATAAATGTGACATACATTGAAAAGGTATGTTATGGTTACAGACTCGAGCAAATGGAAAGTTGGAAATTCCCATTTATTCTGTGAGAGACAAGTAGGCAGATAGGGTCTGGTGGGGGACAGACTATGTTTACATTTTAACAACAATAAAATCATTATGTTTAATGCTAAGTCATTTGTACATTTTTAGACAGCTACCAAGTTGGCTGGATACAAGACTATCTTGTACATAAGGAAGGTACAACTAGTTTAAGTGGTAAGTATAATGCAATGCAATAGAATACAATAGAATACAACACAATACAATATAACACAACACAGCACAATACAACAAAATACAATACAATACAACACAGTAAAAGCAAGAAAAACACATGAGGAAGTTTAAAAATATTAACTATGTTCAAGGGTATCACTGAAATTAATGAATTTCTTCTTGTTATTATTCATTCTATTCTATTTGCCTCCTATGAAAGTCCCAACTGATTGAGGTTCCTTGTTTAATAGGATAGTCTAAATAAACTTCAATTCTAGAGCTTTCTGTGTCATTGATAGAACAGTCTGAGGAACACTAACATTTATTATTGGACAAGGCAGATCTTGGACAGGCATTGTGAAGTTCTCCAGTTGAAAAGTTAGCAAAATGGGACTGCAGGAAAAAAGTATCTTAGGGAAGAAGTGCCAGCAGTGGAGGAAAGCAAAAAAAGTGAGAAGAGTGCTGAGAGAGGCTTGTTCTGCTCTGCTGATCATTATTCAGAGTCTCTCCTGAGAACTGAAACAACCCAAGTATCTAGCCTCTTTTCTGCTCAGCACCTCCTTCTCAGTGGGAGTCGCAGCAGGTAGACCTGTTGTCCCCCTCCACTTCAGCACACAAGGTCAATGCAGGCGGTGCTTAGACTACTCTGCTATTAATTTTCATTACCCAAAGAGTCATCAAGTGGAGCTCAGCTCAGTTTTTTCCTGTTTAGTGTTTATTACCACCATCTGACTAATTATTAAAAAGCAAGCAAGCATCAATTAACTCCAGACAGACACATGACAATTACACTGGGGACAAATGACAGGGTTGAATAGCACATCCCCTTGGAGTGCATACTAATCTGGTAGAAACCAGACTTCCATGTCTAAGCAACACATGTGTATAATTGACTTTGGGGGAAATAAGGTCCTCATGTTAAAACATCTGTGTACAATTTTCTGGGTGTTTAAACAACTCTGGCTCTGGAGAGTTGTCCTGGGGCTGCATACTGATGAGACTTAATCACCCCCACCCATCCCCATGCTCTGTACCCTTCCTTTCTGCTCCTTGCCAAATAAAACTCTTCTCTTGAGCTCTTGGTCAGACCTACCTATTGTGGTTTGAAATGATGGGTATTTCTCCACAAATCTCATCACCCAGTCATCTGCCACATTAGATTTCTGACCATTTCTTTGTTAAGACAAAAGGACAAGATTAGACATTGTGAGTCTGTTCTTTGGCCCCTTGATTTGTTCAGCAATTTACCTTCAACTTCTTGCCTAATGTCAGTGTCTTAGTGTCTTTGCTGACCTCCCAAACACTTAGCTGCTCTTTACTGTTTTTATTTCCAATCTGGAACAGTGCCTACCAAATTTATGCTGTAATTTAACCACTCTCACATCTGTCTTCTCAATTAGCATGTGAGCTGCTTAGGTTTAGGCAATGTGCTCCCCTGAACTTGACATGTAAGGTCCCGGTACATGAGCCATTCAGTGAATATTTATAAAATAGATGAACTGAGTTTTCACTTGGGGTGATAAAATAATTAGGTCAGAAAATAGAACTGACAGTCGTTTTTGTTCAATAGTTAATACTGTTTTCCAACTAATAGGAAGTTTAGGGAGGGTGTACATTCTTTATAGGTTTAAGGAGAAGTCCTGGGTAGCAAAAATCATATATTACTAAGTAGGGGTTTTCTGACCATCAGAATCATGTGTGGGCTACAGAATCAGAAACCTTTGAAAGTGGGGGCTAAAGAAATGTCCAGTCAGACAAAATCACCTTTACAATTTATTCTGTGTCTATTCTTTCCATTTTTTACCCTGGTCTATTGGTTATGAATGAGTATTATTAATTACAGGAAAATGTAGGTGGTATAGGATATGTGAGATATAAAAGTCCTTTAAAGAAGAATGAGAAGGCATATGATCGTTGCTAAAATATAGAACATTAAACATTACAGACAGCTAATACTTAGGATCACTCTTGTTAAAGTATCATATTCACATAGCAACAATTTTTATAATAGCCAAGAGGTAGCAGCAACCCAAATGCTTATCAATGGGTGATGCCGACCAATGCTATGGACATGTGCAGGAGAAATACTCATTATTGTAGAGGAAACAAATTCTGTCATATGCTGCAATGTGAATGGACCTCGAGGACACTAGATGAAGTGAAAGAAACAGTCATAAAATACAAGTAGTATATCATATCATCCTCCTTGTGTGGGACAACTGAAGTTCATAGGACCAAGAATTAGAATATTGATCCCCAGAGACTGGAGGGAAAGAAGCTGCTCATGACTTCTTAGATTTGAAGGTGAAAAGCTCAGGAGTTCAGCTTCATGATAATACAGATACACAACCTTAATGACTTCGATACTTAAAAAGAGCAAAAATGGTATGTTTGTGTTAGATGTTTCTTTCTTAGCACATTAAGAACTGTGTGTAAATTGTAAGCATGAATACAAAACTTGAAGATTCTGCAAGGACAATATTTAAATCTGGTTCTGAGAAATAAAGTGATCTGTCCAAAGTTATCCAGCTGCTTTCTTACAGAAGCCCTCTGACTCTCTTCCCTTTTACTTGTTGTTCGTGGGTGTGTGTGGACGAGCTCAGCAGGCAGGGTGAGATCCCTGTGCGACGAGGATCTGCTTCTTTGGTGACATCTTTCTGCTTATCCCATTTTCTCCTTCTTTGGAGACACCATCTTTGTTCCTCTCATCTGCAAGTAATTTTCCAAGGTTCTGAGTTTTAAATTAGATGACACCATCAAGTGTCTAATCCCGGGGTTTCTGCCTCTCTTTTACATGATTTGGATCTCAGGATAACTAGAGGCCCTGTATAATGACTCCTGGAAAACCTTTATTTTATTTAAAAATATTTTATTTATAATTTTTGTTATTTTATGTGTGTTATGCCCACTTGTAGGTAGGAGCACTCCTCTTGTGCAGTGCCCATGGAGGTCAGAAGAGGGTGTCAGATATCTTGGAACTGGAGTTCAGAAGATTGTTAACCACCATGTAGGTTCTGGGAACTTAACCTGGGTCCTCTGCAAGAGCAGCCACTGTTTTTAACCACTGAGCCAACTCTTCAGCCCCCATATTTATTTATTTTTATATTTATTTATTTATTTATTTGGTCTTTTTGAGACAGGGTCTCCCTTTAGTCACAGGTGGCCTGGAGCTCCCTCTGTAGAACAGGCTGCCCTTGAACTCACAGAGATCTGCCCGCCTCTGCCTTCTGAGTGCTAGGATTAAAGGTGTCTACCACCATGCCCAGCTTAAAGATGGTTCTTAGCCACCATGTGGGTGCTGGGAATCGAACCTAGTTCTTCTGCAAGAGCAGTTGGTGCTCTTAACTGCTGAGCCAGCTCTCCAGCCCCATATATTTTTTTAACCTACTTGATATATTAGAATTTTGCATTACAGTTTCTTTCTCTAAAGATATTATTGTGGCAAGAACACTTCACATAGATCTGTTCTCTATTAACCTACTCAGCCTATATTAAATTATGGCAAATTACAGTAAATGTCCTGTACTCCTAACTACATCAGGTAACTTAGGAGCCACACCTGCACCAAACTACATACATGACACTCCAAACAATGACCAAGCTACATACATGACACTCCAGACAATGCAATCACTTTTTCTTCCTTCTCACAACCACCAGAACTCCCATTCTTTGCAGTTTCTACTTTTACGTTTTCTATTCAAATGTATTCCAGAACATATCCAGGCAGGTATGGTAGGTAGGTGGCTGATCTGGTCTAGAGTGGCTTTGGGTCCATATGCAAAAAGGCCAAGTGTATCCTTAGAGTGAAATTTTATGACAAAACTCTTATTTACTATCTAACACCTTTGCATAATTGGGCATACATAGGATTAAGATCAAATGTATCATGGGACATGACATACGCCTTAGAAAAGAACATGACATAACTTCAATCTGTCAATCAGCATACAGAACCATCCAGATTATGCCCCTTAACAAACAACCCTTTCTCCCCTTAGACCGCATAATGGAAGCCTCAAACAATACCCAGAACCCTGAGTACTCTCTCACTCAGGTGGCCCAGTGCCTTTCTTAACAACATGTTCAAAACTTGTACTTCTGCTTTGCTCTGATGGAACTTCTTGCTGTTTCATTTCTTGTGCTTCTTCCAATTCCTGGAATAAGATGCAAAGACTGAGAAATGCCCAGTCTAGACACTGACCACTGGCAGCACACATTATTTCTTCTCATGCTAGACATCCTGACACCTGGGATAATACATATTGAAGCTTCCAGTTGCATTTTCCCTGTGATTAGTGAGTGACTGAATATCTTTTCATGTACCTATGGCTCCTTCGTATGTCTTCTTTTTACAAATGTTTCTTGAAGGCTAATTTTTTTTTCCTTTTTTTTGATAGCATCTCATATAGCCCATGCTGTCTTCAAACTTGCTATTTAGAGGAAAATGACAATTCCCTTCTGCTCATTCTGCATCTACCTCCTCCTTCATGCTAGGGTGACAGGCATGTGGTCTCATTCATGGTTTATGAGCTGCCAGTGATCTAACCTAGGGCTTTGTGCATGCCAGGCAGCTCTCTGCCAACTGAGCTTCATACACAGTCTGTCAACTCTAATGTTTTATCTGTAAATAAAAAAAGGCACCTCTTCTGGGAAACTCATCTATGAAGCAGGTAGACTGAGGTCCAGATGACTTGCCAGGTGGAAAATAGTGAAATCGGGTTAGGAAATCAGATTTTAAATGTTCACATTTACTGTTCTTTGAGACTGTGTTTACTAACCTCTCATCACCCTTTGGCTCAAATCATAGAACAGTATCATTCTTTTGATGAGTGTTTCTCTTGCTTTTGAAAGCATAGCTCTCATTTTGGTGTCTGTTACTGTCCGAGTCAGGACGCCATGTTTGCATTTTCATTTGTTCATTTAGCACACACTGATTGCTCTGCATGCACCTGCCAATTAAAGGAATGAATGCAGCAATTATGAGTCTTCAACCTGGGCATTCATTAATCTTGACCTTTTGTTATTGTGCTTTTCAGTGGCAGAAAATATAATTGGGCTTGGGGACCAATTTAAAAAGCAGAGAAGTTTGGGAGCAGTTTTACACTAGAAAATATTGTATGATTGGAATAATTTCCTTATGAGGAAAACAAAGTTTTGGTGTTTGTCTCTGGGACTTTTCAGATAAAAGAAGGGAGTGACTCTCAGAGATTCCCCAGATAGGAGAGGAAGAGGACCAAAGGTCTAGAGTGCGCATCTGGGTGCGTTCTACATCTCAGACACCATTTAAGTGCAAAAGTTCAGCTAATACAGAAAGAAAAAATGCTAATCACCTTTGCCATTGATTCTCAATCCCCCATGTGTTTAAGAGGCAGCATGAGCCATCTGTTTCATATTCATTTACACTTCACTTATCTAAATGTTATTTGGGGGCTGGAGAGAAGACCTAGTGGTTAAGAGCGCCGATTGCTCTTGTAGAGGACCTGGGTTAGATCCCCAGCACCCACATGGTGGCTGAGAACCATCTTTACGGTGTCGGGTTCCCCTGGAACTCCAGTTCGCACCCGTGTGGTGCAATGCCACCCCGGAGGTCAGAAGAGGGTGTCAGGTTCCCCGAGTTCCAGGGTTCCCCTTCTGACCTCCGCAGTGGCATTGCACCACACGGGTGCACAAACCTACATGCAGACGGTACATTAATACACATAAAAAATAAATAAAAATGTAAAAAAAATGTTATTTAGGGAGAGAGAAATCCAAGAACTCTGCTAGATTCAGTTGACGATGATTGATCTGCAATTCCAGAAAGAAAAATCACAAACAATTTAGTACCAGAATCATTTAACCTAACATATTATGGAATCCCTCTCTTCCGGCCAAGGACAGCATGGTGACACAGGTGTGTCACGTTTGGCAGCCCCACGTCTACTTCCACATCATTGGCCTTCTTTGAGGTCCTTCTTCAAGTCCCTCATGTTGTACTCTTTCATTGTGATGTAATGCTTCAAATCAGGATGCCAAACCCAGGTCTCCGTATTTCAGTGACCCTTCTTGTATTTACTGGCTGAAGGTTTCTCTTTTTTCTGCATTCATGCTGAAATGTTTATGGAACACAAAAGAAACTGCAAAACTTTATTTGGGCTACATATCAGTAGATATGTAGATTACTTTGCACTCAAGAAAGATGGAACTTTGGCCCAGAGAGGCGGAGTGAATAGGATTCATTTCAATGATGCTGCAGGGTTAGAAGTGAAACACAGGCTATTTAACTCCAAGGCCCTCATTTACACAATTATGCTTATTGCCTTTAGTTGACTTAACACCTTCTTAAGGTGTTTATATTAAAGTGGCACTTCCTAAGATAACTTACTGATGCTGATAAGAAGAGGCCTTTATAGACCAATCATACAACTTTTACAGAAGATTGAAAGCTATAATGCAATGTACCTCGGGAATGTTGAACCAAAAAATTTGGCAGATTGGTGGGTGGGAGAATTATCTCATAGTCATCTAGGGTTGGTTCAAAATATAGAAATATAAATAATTCCTTTTCGCTTTTAAGTGCTCAGGTACAAATCTACTTGTGAGAATCTGTCTCATGAAGTTTTAAATATCTACAGCTTAGGAAGTTTGTAGCTCTGAAGTCTGAATTGTCTGACCTTTTAACATCATCATAATGTTCACATTAGTAGTTGTCCCTCAACCCACTCATCCCAACAGGCAGAATTAACTCAGTGTTGTGCTTTTTACAGTGTGATTTTAAACTACCAGCACCTGGGGAATTGTTAAAAAAGGAAAATTTGTGACCTTTTCAATCAGAAGCTCTAAGGTTAGAGTACAGCAACGTAAGTGATTTTGATGGTGCATCCATCAGAACACAGTTCTGCCTCTGTTTGTTACAAACATTTTAAAATGTAAAAAATGTCAGATGCAGTGTTTGGGAAAAAGCATCAGAATTTCAAATAAAGAATCCAAACAAGCTTTAACAGAAGTAAAATGCAAAAATTTAGCTCTCCGTGGAGTCTTCACAGGCGAGATTGACTCTTACATTTAACCTCAGTTACTCAAGGTAGGACAGGTAGCTCAGGACAAAACCAAACCAAACCAAAAACATTTGTGTTAATGTCTTTGAATAACAAAGTACTACAAACTGAGCATCTCCAACAACAAAACTTTATTGTATCTTGGTTCTGGAAAGCAGAGTCTGAAATTAAAGTGTCAGCATGCTCACACTCCCGGAAAAGCTTCTGGGGAAGTCCGATGCCCTCTCCTGCTTTCTGGTACCCTAGGCTGTTTTTGGCTTCTAGAGGCATCAGTTCACCCTCCACCTTCACATTCATCCTCTTCCAGGGTATTTAGATCACCATCTCCGTGCACGTATCTGTTTATCTTTGTGTCCAAAGTTCCCCTTTCTATAAGGAAATCAGTCATTATGGATGAAGGCTCATTCTAATTACCTAATTATGATTTGAGTACTTCCTATTTGGTTTCCTTATTCTGAGATTTGGATGTTGAAGATTTAAGCATAACCTTTTGAGGAAAGATAATCTGATCCATAACCATGTCTGTGGGGGCAGAGCAATGAATAAAGACTTTGAATTCGCCCTATGAGGCAGAGCTTCTCTTGTCCAGGTGGTATTTTATAACACCCAAGTAAATGGGACTTTGGAATTTTGGTGGTCCTTTGTGAGCTATTTTGTCACATATAGGTATTACATCTTCTAGGTCAGCCCACTGTAGGCACAAGTTCCTCCTCTCACAACTGTGCATAGAGTAGAAACCACTGTTATCAGGGACAAAGAGTTTGAAGTAGATATTAACTCTCTGAACCCAGTTTTCATATCTGTGGATGAATAATCCTACCTGCCACCTGAGATATTGCCTGCAGTAAACTCTGAAGGGAAAGCAATCATACAAAGGTGTCAAAACAGATGGTGTGTTAAATGGGCCCTTTCTCCATCATAGCCCTGTCCTTGCTCCCTGTGGGGAATTTTTAATGGATACTAAAGTCATATACTACACAGTTCAAATATGAGAACATGGGACGTGGCTATTTTTTCCAGAGTGCACTTTTTCTTGACAAATCTTGGAGAGTTAACCAAGTTGCACAGTGAGTTGCCAGAAGAAGAATTGGTATCAACCAATGTTCCCCATCCCCTGGAGGCTCCTACTCTCCTGATCACCTTTGGGTGAGATTGCATTCTGGATACTTCTCTTCATCTTTTGTATGGAGACAATGATCTCCCACAGTGAGCTACCTCTTCCTTTCTAGCTCTGACCACTTCAGTGGCTGTCATTTACAGAGTTTAGCTACTGCATTCTCCAGAGTCCTAGATCTATTCCTGTAGCATGTTTTTTTTTTCTCTCTATAAAAATTCCAGTGTGACACAGGCCATATGTAGATTTCAAGGAGGATAGTGACACCAGTGTTTGACCCATCTCCTTTTATCATCCATTTTTTCTATACTTTCTCTATATTGGTCCCTTCCCATTTCTCCCTCAGCCTATTAGGTGGAGCTACTGACTTCTGACCTTAGGGGTTATTTATGTAGTGGTGAAGCTGTTTGTAATAGGAGGCAGAGCAGTGGAGTACCATCTGACTCTGGAATCCTGAGTTTGATTCCTCACTCCGTTATTTGGTTACTTTGGGTAAGTTCCTCAACCTTTCTCAGAAGATACCATGAATTTCCCTATTTTTCAAATGATAATAATGTCTACTTCATGAATAATGATTACCATCAAGAGATATTAGTATAAAATGTACATAAGAAATGACTTATGTGGTGTTTTATACTAATTAGGTGATACCTATTAAACCAGTGTGGTCACAGCTGGTGCAGTTATCATGGTTGCTAAGATCTGACTTTCTGATCATTAGCCCACAGCCTAGAGTCTAGCTGCTGATTGCTTTTTCACTTGACAGATGTCACCAAACCCTGTTAGTCTAACCAGTCTCTTTGTGAGAGCCATCTTCAAAAGCAGACAAACCTAAAGGCTGCCTCTGGCCATGTGATCACTGGGCATTTGGCCTGCAGCCCCACACTACAAAGGCTCAGATCTCCAAGGATAAAGACAAGGGAAGGAAAGAAGTAACAGTGACAAGTGGCCATCATAGCATATCCTAGTCCCTGGGTGCATTTATTTATTTATTTATTTATCTATTTATTTATTTATTTTCTTTTTTTCCTTTTCTCTTTTATTTGTTTATTTTTTAAGGGATTCTACAATATAATAGCACAGTTGTTTTCAGATAACATTGACGTTACTCGGTTTGCTGTACAATTAGGTAATTGGTGCATGTTTTTTGAAGTGAGCCAAATTATTAAGCATAAGCAATGAATGTAAGAAACATTCATGTAAAACCAATTTGCAAGTATCTATGTCCAAATTTTGAACAACCCAAGGTTTCCATAGTCCAGTTGGAGAAGCTTGTATGCACAAGCATGTTTATCAAATAGGAGTCTGGTCTATATTGCCGTAGTCTCATGATTCACCCCAATCTCTCTGCAGCCCTTACATTCTACCACGCCTCCTCTTCTGCAAGATGTTCCCTAGGCTTTGGGAAAGGGGCACAAGTGGGTGAGAAGCAAAACAGTCTATTTTCTCTGGAGATGTCATTTTGGACTCTAGTCTGTTCAGGTTGTTCCTCTTCATGGGTTGACAGCTTATGCAGTGATACCTTTTTCATCCTACTAGCAAAGCACAAGCAATTGGATGTACAGGCATTTAAGCAGAACTAATTATTATGGCAAGCTAAGCTGTGAGCATAGACACAGATGCTTGGATGGTATGCTAATCCACAAACTGTAGTTTCTCTACAAAGGGTGACAAGTTCTTATTGTGGCTTATAACATCTCCTAACCACTAGAGAACATAAGCTTGTGGCATCCACTGTGAGTTATCCTTCAAGGAGAGAGCTAATAGCCAATTAGATTTGGGATATATCTAGACACATGGCTGCCACTGTTGCACAGTATCTCCAGGCAGTTGAGGTGTATCTGATACTGATGGAGGAGGCTTGCTTGTCTCAAGGAGACCAATATTTCGCTGTATTGCTTTAGTGGCCTTTGGTAATGCTCTCTGGCATTTCAGAGGTCAGTTGTACATTAGCAAGTGAGGTCTCAAAACATTTTTCATGCTCACACCAGATCTTCGACAACAGGGACTTACTGCCTTTCTCCTTGCATATATCCCACTTATAGGCAAAAGGCCTTTATAATTTGGGGGGGGGAGGTTTGAATCCCCTAGCCAACATCTCCTAGGCAGAATAATTCATTGCTGATGTCAGAGCTTTCCTGTAGTAATATATTTTGCTTAATTACACAACTTATAAACACTTTACTATTGAATTTGGCTCTAGATAGAGAAATATCCTTTCACAGTTCCTATGCCTATCAATCAGTTAATACGTTGTGCCTGTTTTATAGGAAATTACCACTGTAACAATTGGCTCTAGTTTACAGTTTGGGAGTGGTTTCATTACCATCCTGTTTTTCTTTTTCCTAAAAAAAAAAGGGGGGGAGAGGTAGGAAGGTTTCTCAGCATTAGGGTCCATTATTAACAGTCAACCCCAATATTATTCAGAGAGATGCTCAGTGTCCGTGTCTCAGGCAGTCTGAGGTTCCTCATTCCTTAATGTTCAGATGGGTCAACCTCTCTGCTGGCATTCCCCAGTTCATCCTGCACAGCCATAAGTTGTATGTTTTCAGGCATTTAGATTGGTGATTTTTACCTGTGGGAACATAAAATTCTCCTCCCATTGTTATTTTCAAGATCAGAAAAATTGAAAATTTATCAATAGGATTGAAACACAGAGTTTTCCATTTGTATCCCAGAAAGGATAGTACCCCACCTCCCACCTCCCTCTTTTTTTTTTTTTTTTAGATTTTTATGTTTTGACCTATAGATGCCTAAGTTGTATTACACATACCCATAAACAGGAGCCAAGGCATAAGCTTTCATTAAATTTACCCAAACTGTTTCTCATTGACTGTATGCTACTTATTTGGGAAGGAAATTTAAGCTTAGTTCCTTTAAATTGTCCTACAAGTAAAAGAAAGTGTTATAATGTGATGTTGTGTAATTCAGAAAAAATATATAGGCCATTTGTATACCTTAACCCAATACAAATTATAAATAAAACAATTAACATTTTATATTCCCAATTAGTTCAATTGTATTACCATTTCCACCAAAACCTACACCTAAATTTAACTAATCTAAACAATTCACTAAGCCTTAAAATATCCTATACTTGGTGGATAAAGCTTGGGCAGAGTTGAGTACCTGCTAAATAAATTTTACCCAATAAACACTTTGCTCTTTAACGCTATATGACTGGACTAAGACTTCTACTTATTTGGGAAGTAAAATTTAAGCTTAATTCCTTTAAATTGTCCTACAAGTAAAAGAAAGTGTTACACTGTGATGTTGTATAATTCAGAAAAATATAGAGACCAACCCAATACAAACTATAAATAAAACAACTAGCATTTTATATTCCCAGTTAGTTCAAATGTCAGTATCTAGCTCCTTTTTTTTTTGTTTGTTTTTGCACAAGAATCCTTCATATAAAACCAATTTGCAAGCAGTTGTGCCCCAGCCCACACAGCCCAAGGCTCCCACCATCCAGCTGGAGGGGCTTGAATGTTCAATCAAGTTGATCAAATAAGTGTCCAGACTATATTGTCGTAGTTTTACCATTCACCCCAATCGCAGCCCCTACAATATACCACTCCCCCTCTTCCACAGATTGTTCCTTAGGCTTAGAGATGGGGCACAGGTGGACAAGAAGCACAACAGTCTACTTTGTCTGGAGATGTCGTTTTGGACTCTAATCAGTTCTGGCTGTTTCCTTTCATGGGCTGACCGATTGCCCAGGGACAGGCTTTCAATCCTACTAATGAAGCACAAGCGATTAGATATATATGTATTTAAACATTGCTAGTTACTATGGTAGGTTACTTTGGTATAGACACAGATGTTTGGATGGTGTGTTAATCCCTGGATTACTTTTTTTTTCCCTGAGAGAGATGACAAGGCCTTACTGTGGCATATAAATCTCCTAATCACTAGAAGGTATAAGCTTGTGGCGACATCCACGAGTTATTCCTCCAAGGAGAGAGCTAATAATCAAATAAAGTTGGGATATACAGACATATGGCTGCCACTGCTGCACAGTATCTCCAAGCAATTGGGGTGTAGCTGATGTTGGTGGAGGAGTTTTGCTTGACTCAAGGAGACCAACATTTGGTTTATTGGTTCAGTGGCCTTTGGTAACACTCTCTGGTATTCCAGAGACCAACTGTATACTTGTAAGTGCGATCTCGATACAATCCTCCCATGGTTACATCAGGTCATTGACAGCAGGGCGGACCTTACCACCTCTTTTCTTGCAGATATCCCAGTTTACAGGCAATAAGCCTTAACCTTTTTTGGGGGGGGGGCTTGGGTCCCCTGGCTAGCATCTCCTTGGCAGAATAATCCATTGCTGCTATCAGTGCTCTCTTGTATTAATTATATGAACTACTTAAAGAGACTTTAGTATTATATTTGTTTCTGAATAGACAATAATCCTTTTTACAGTTCCTATGTATATTAGTCAATTAAAGAAAGCAGTTTTTCCAGTTTTATAAGAGATTACTTCTATAACAGTCAGCTCTAATTTACCGTTAAAGGATGACTTCATTACCACCCTGTTTTTCTTTGTTCTATGAAAAAGAGGTAAGGAGGTCTCTCGTATTGAAACTGTGCTGCACCTAGAAGGTAAAGTTCATTAGGACTCACTGTAAACAGATGTTACACCTATGGTCCTCAGAGATGTTTGATGCCTGTAGCAGTCTGAGGCTTTTCTTCCTTTTAGTGTTAAGATGGGTGAACTTCTCTGCTGGTATTTCTTGGTACAACCTACACGACGGAAGGCTGTATCCTTTCTTTCTCAGCCTTTGAGTTGGTGACGTTTTGACCTGTGGGAACATACAAATCTTTTCCCATGGTTAGTCTTAAGATTAAATTGAAAGTTTTTGACAAAAAGGTTTAATATGTAACTGTATCTCCCCTTTTTAAATTTTATTTTATTTTTTGACCCATGAGTCTCAAAAAGGCAGTTGTAGTACACATACCTATAGGCAGGGATCAAGGTGTAAATTTCATCAAATTTGTCCATGTTTTTTTTTTTTTTTTGGTGACTGCATGTTGTTAATTTGGGAAGCAAACTTAAATCCTTAAGTTAAATTATCCTACAGGTAAAAGAGGATATTACAAGATGATACTGCATAACACAAAAATTATAGAGAACATTTGTATATGTTAATCCCAAAGTTATTGTTATAGAAATTTTAAGTAAAATACCATGTAATTTTAAATTAAATATACAATAATAGAATACAGACCCATGTCCCTCTCCCGCCCCTCCCACCCCTCCCGGTTCACCATTTCAGTTAGTTTTTTGATGCAGTCTTTCTGTTGTTCTTTTAATATGCATCCCTCTCCACAAGAAATATTTACAACTGGGTTATTGACGCTAGCATCCATAGATGAGGGATACCATTCGTCGTTTGTTTTTCTGGGACTGTGTTACTTCACTTGATATAATATAATGCATATTTTCAAAGGTGGGGGAAGTTCCAGGCTGCACCGAGTTAAGCAAAGATGCAGAACAGGGCTTCTTATTGATGTGTGCAGATTAGATGCTCCTGACCTGCTCCCCGCCACCAACTTGGAAAGGAAAGGGTTTATTTCATCTTAGGATTCCAAGGTCACAATCCATCACTGAAGGAACTGAGAATAGGAACCTGGAGGCCATAACTTAGAAGCTGTGGAAGAACACTGCCTACTGATGTGCTTTCTCTGGTTTGCTCAGTTACCTTTCTTATACAGCCCAGACCCATGTGCCCAGAGATGGCACTGTCCATAGTGGGCTAGGACCTTCTGCATCAATTAAAAATTAAGAAAAGCCTTACAGATGTGCCCATGGGCTTGTCTGACAGAGGAAGTTCCTTAGTTGTGATTTCTTCTTCCCAGATGACTCTAGCTTGTTGTCAAACTGACAAAATCTAACCAAAACACTGCCACTGACCACTAGGGGGTAAACCTTAAAGGTTGGTGCCTGATCCTGCTTCCCATTGAGCTCTCCTCTTCCTCTGGCTACTACACTGTGACCAGCTACCTCAAGTGTCCAAAGCACAGTCACCAGATCCTGCCACCACATCTTCCCCATCACAGTTGACTGCATCCCCTTCATTTGCCAAAATAAATCCTTCCTCCTAAGTTGCTTCTACCAGATATTCTGTCACAAAGCTGAGAAAATAGCTGATATGTTTGCTAATACATAGCTCTGTACTCTCACAGGAGATTTTATTGCAGATGTCAAATCTAAGATAAGATAACCATTTCATGACAGAGAGTCGGCTCTTAAAATTTCTAGTTATCAGTGTTTAGATATGTACAGTTAAGAATTTAGAAATAAGGGGCTGGAGAGATAGCTCAGCAGTTAAGAACACCAAATGTTCTTGCAGAGGACTCGGGTTCAATTCCCAGATGGCAGCTAAGTACCGTCTTTAACTCCAGTTTCAGGGGACTCCAACACCCTCTTCTGACCTCCACAGCATTGCATGACATGGGTGTACCTACCTACATGCAGACAGTACACTCATACACAGAAAACAATAATAAAAGAATTTAGAAATAAATCATCGAGATCCAGGCAAGTTTCAATAGGTAAAAATGGATGAGTAGATAAAGATTTTAAATGTTAGGTAGAAGGTTTGGGAAACAGTGAACTATAGTTTCTAAGCCAGAAGCTTACAACCCCATTTTTCTACTATATTATTTTATCTTTCTTCTTAAGTAATGCCATTTGATATTTTAAGATACTCCCTGAAATACAATTAATTTTATTTTTTTCCTACTTTCCTTTATAGAGATAATTTATCTTTTATCTAAATTCAGTTTTTTTATATATAAGCAGTAGATATGGCTTTAGTTTCTGACAAATGGAAATCTTAAAAGCTCATTATTCTTTTTGCTTCATGGATACGGGGGTGTATTTAAGACCCTCTACTAATCTAAGTGTGATTTACAGCCCCTCACCAACCCACATGACCCCTGCTTATGCCTCTTCTCATAATAGCCAGTCTTTAGATTTCTTTTGAGACATTTTTAAATTCAATTCCCTTTTAGCCAAGGAACAGCCCCAGAGTTGAGGGACAGCAGTATATATCGACCTTTCTCCCTCCTGGGAATTCTAGAAACCTGAGAAAGGATTATCTCAAGAAGGGATTTTTCAGGATAAAAGAACTCTCTGCAGAGAATATAACCATTTACTAGGCTTGTGGCACTTGCTCTAAGGTTCTTTAGAGATGTGATTTCAAACCATTCTTCCTAGAATTGGTAGATGCTGTGATATTCAACATGGAATTTGGAGTGACTTCCAACCGACACACAGCCAGGGCTTCTTTCTTGTGTCTGCAACAGGGCTTCATTCCTCAAATGTCTCATTTCTCGGGACGCTCCACCCCTTCGACAATATTTTGCCATTTGTTTCCTTCAGCCTGATGTCAACATGGTTTCCTACACAGGAGTTCTGTTTACAGATGACCCCCAAATGGGTGTAGAATGGATAAATGCTTAAGCCAACCTTAGTGAGAAGAGCACCACGACTTGAATTCCCTAGTCTGTCCCTCCTCATGCTGAGAGCTCTAGCCATTACACAGCAAGGCATCTCAAAAAGGCCATAGCGAAATCACCTGCACCTGCTGCCTCAGTAGAGTGGAGACAGTCCCCCTGCCAAGAAGCAGCTCTTTCCAGAAACCTCCCATCCAGATGCACAGTCAAAAAGATTTTGATACAGTGTTTCTTTGATAATGGTGCTGGAATTTTTTTTTTTTTTTTTGTCTTTTTGACAGGGTTTCCCTGTAGTCCCAGCTGTCCTGGAACTCACTGAGATCTGACTGCCTCTGCCTCCCAAGTGCTAGAATTAAAGGTGTGTGCCACCATGCCTGGCAGTGCTATTGTTTTAATTAGATATGAATGTGGCATATGTCAAAGCTACAAAAGGTTGAGTTGAAAATGTCTGTGTCGGGCTGGAGAGATGGCCTAGCGGTTAAGAGCTCCGACTGCTCTTATAGAGGACCTGGGTTCCATCCCCAGCACCCACATGGTGGCTGAGAACCGTCTGACACTCCAATTCCAGGAGAACTCCAGTTCCAGGGGAATCTGACACCCTCTTCTGACCTCCGCGGCATTGCACAACACAGGTGCACAAACTTGCATGCAGACGGTACATTCATACACATACAGAAGTAAAAAAAAAAAAAAAAAAAAAAGAAAATGTCTGTGTCTTATGTTCTCCAGACCCCTCATACAGTGGTTTGGTGAATGTGTATCTTTTAATATATCTTGGAAGTTCTTTCATGTCTTTGCACAGATTCCAATCTTTACAAAGACTTACCTTATTCTTTAAAAACAAATGAAAAAACAGGGTCTCCTTATAGCCCAAGCTAGCCTGAAACTTGCTATGCCTTGCTAGACCATGCTTGCCTTGATCTCAGAGATCTCTCTGCCTCTGCCTTCAGATTGATGAGACTCTGAGATCTAACCTTATTCTTTTAGTGGTGGCTTGGTCTTTTTTTTTTTTTAAGTAGACATGGCATGATTTATTTATGACTTCAGTTTCCATGACAGTCCTGAACTAAATATATCTTATAATTCTGTATACAAGTATTAACTGACTTAAGAAGAAAAGAAAATCAAGGAGTGTAAGTTCTATCAACAGTCTAAGTATTGAAAATTTGCAAGACATTTCCAAATTGCCATTCGAAGAAAGTAACTAAGTTGTGCTTTTGTTAATGGGGATCCCATTTGTAAATTTTGTGCTTATGGACAATACTCTGAGAATTTATAGTGTGAATTGGTATGAGTGAAAATTTACAGTTTGAATTGGTGTTTCTTACAGTAGGAATCAGTGTAACTGGAGCTTTGTTTCACAATAATACATACTTGTGATCACTGAACTGCCTTGTTAAAAATGGTTCTTCCAAAAGCCAATATATGTTCATAGATTCTTACATACCTAAGTTCTGTTTGTAGTACCACTTGCATGTGTCCTCCATCTATTTTCTTTTAGCTTGATGTTCTTTTCCTTATTGATTTGTAGGAGACCTTATATAATTTTATTTATTCCTTTATTTTATTATTTTTTTATTTATTTATTTTTTTTGTGTGTGTGTGTATGAATGTATTGTCTGCATGCAGGTCTGTGCACCCGTGTCGTGCAATGCCGCGGAGGTCAGAAGAGGGTCTCGGATTCCCCTGGAACTGGAGTTCTCCTGGAATTGGAGTTATAGACGGTTCTTAGCCGCCATGTGGGTGCTGGGGATCGAACCCGGGTCCTCTGCAAGAGCGTCGGTGCTCTTAACCGCTAGGCTATATCTCCAGCCCTATTCCTTTATTTTTATTTTATGTGAATGAATGTTTTGCCTGGATGTATGTAGGTGCACCACATGCACGGAATCCTTACACAGGCCAGAAGAGGACATTAGATTCCCTGGAACTGGAGTTTCAGAGATTGCTAGTTAGCTGCAATGTCGATGCTAGGAATGGAACTCAGGCCCTCTATAAGACCAGCCAGTGTTCTTAAATGCTAATCCATCTCTCCAGCCCTGGAGATATTTTTATAGTGAAGAAAATAGTCATTTGTTATCTGTTGCAAATATTTTTCCAAGTTTTTTATTTCAACATGGTTTACATTATATTCCCCCATGAAGTTAAAATTAATCCAACCATTTATTGTGTTTTAGAAAATATTTCTTTCTTTTGTGATCATTTTTGTGATTCTTTAATTTTATTTTCATTTAAATCTTTAATTCATGTGAAATATGTATTGTTGTAGGGGCGAGACAAAGGTTTGATAGTTTTCCCAGATGAATATATAATTGTTCCAATGCATGCCATGGAATAATACTTTTTTCTTTCATTAAATTGGAATGCCAACAAATTTCCACATATACTTGTGTCTATTTCTAGACTTCAATTCCATTCAATTCATTATATTGATTTGTCTATTATTATACAAACCTTAAATTGGATTTATAAGTGTAATTTTACAATATAGCTTATGTCCATGGGATTTTTCTCAGCAAAACATTTACCTTTATGTATCACTGCTAAACTGCTAAATGTCTCTCTGGGAAGAGCTGTTCCTCTATTCCTCCTTATAGTTAACTTTTTAAATACCTCAGGCTACTTATCCTAGACTAGGTTTTATAAAATATAAATTTAGGCACTGCATAAATCACCTTCTTCTTACCCTAAACAACTGTTGGTATCTTGATTTGGTCTGTAGTGGGATTATATATCAGCTAATACTTATGATGGTCTGAAATGTTAATACCCTGCCTATTTCATATGTTGAAGCTTAACCTTTCTTTGTCCTGGTTACTTTGGTATAGCTTGTTATAAGGAAAGACTTGGCAGAACCAACTTAAGGAGGGAAGGCTTTATTTTGTCTAATGGTTTTAGAGGCTTCAGTCCACAGTTTCTTGGCTCCATGTGCTTAAGCAGAACATCATGGTGGCAGAAATGTGTGGCAGGAGAGATCGTTCATTTCATGGTGGATAGAAGCAAAGTGAGTTACAGGAAGAAGGCAGGGCAAGATATGTCCTTCAGAGACATTGCCCTGGGGACCTAACTTCTCCATCTAGGTTCCACTTCCTAACGTTTCCAGAATTTCCTAAAATATCATGGCTGGTAAGTGACCTGAACACAACACGGCCCTTTTCAGAGGACCGGCATATAACTGATATAAACCTCCAAGGTGGTGGTGCTAAGAATCAGGTCCTCTGAGAGATGATTAGGCCTTGAGGCTCTACTTTCATGCATGAAGTCAGGGATTTTATAAATGAGCCAGTGGAATTTTGAAGGAGAATGTCTGTCTCTTAATGTGAAAGTAGAGCAAAGTGCCGCTTTGAAGCACAGACCAAGCCCTTGTAAGACAGGAAACCCGCTGGTATCTTGATCTGGAAAATTTTACACTTTTCAGCTTCCAAAAATGTGAGAAATGCTTTTGAACAGTATATAAATTACCCAATTTAAAGCATTGTTATAAAAGTAGGAATGGACCAAAGCAATTAAGATTTCACATATTTTTTTAAATGTATATTTTTATTGAATTTTTGTATATTTCACACAATACCTCTTAGAGTCCCCTCCCTTATCTTCACCCCCTTGGAATGCCCACAGGATTTCATGCTTTTTGCCACATATGTTAAGGTCTACTGAGTCAAGTTTGTGCATCCAGATGTCCCTTGCTGTTAGTATATCCACTGGACTCTGCTCAGCCTATCTAGTGTCACTCCCTTAAAGAAGATCAACTCTCCCTCTTCCACTAGTGATCAGCTGCCAATAGTTCTTAGGCTAACATTGGGGCCTCTGACCATTTCCCCAGCTCTATGCTGTTTTGTTTTTTTTCCCGATTGAGTTTGCATGAGTCTCATGTGTGGTCACTATTACTGTAAGTTCATAAAAGCCAGTTCACAGAAGCCCAGAAGACTGTTTCCTTACAGTCATGTACCAGCTGTAGCTCTTGAAGTCTTTCTATCTTCCTCTTCTGAAATGATTCCTGAGCCCTGGGTGGGTGAGGTTTAGTAGGAAACTTGTCCAGGAGCATGCACTTTGCAGTCTCTTTAGTCTCCACACTTTGATCATTTGTGGCTTCGTTGCATAAGGAAGCTTCCGTGATGAGAGTTGAGAGATGTGTTAGTATTCTCCCTAGCTCTGTTCCATTATGTTCAGTGAGTCTTAGAGGTAAAGTTTTCACTGTAGATGTCACTTAGGGCTGGGAATCTCACAGTTGCTTATCATCTGTGTGTGACTAGTTTTAGGATTCTGTAATGTAAGTATATATTCTAATGTAACCATAAGAGCCAAGAAAATGGAAAGAAATCAGGGAAGAAAAGGGAAAGAAAGAGTGGAAAAGAGGTAGAAAATAGGAGGACAGATATTACCAAGGGGAAAATGGAGGAAATGGGGGCATTTAAATGGAAAGGGAGGAGGGAAGGATATACAAGGAACCATGGGGCAAAAGGGAAGAAGGGGCTCAAGAGAAGGGGGGGATAATAGGAGACAGGTATTATCAAGGGGAAATGGGGAGAGGGAGGAGAAGGTTATACCAGGAGAGGTGAGAGATAAATAATGCCTAGGTGGTGTGAAAAATCAGAGGGAAATGTCTGGGCTCAAAAGTCTCCTGAAAAATCCATGCACTATATATGAACATGAGTGCATGTATATAGCTGAAGGTATATATGAACATGAGCACATGTATGTAGCTGAAGGCTATATATGAACATGAACGCATGTATGTAGCTGAAGGCTATATATGAACATGAGCGCATGTATATAGCTGAAGGCTATGTAACAAGAACCACAGTGCCAGACAGGAGAAACCTCCCTTTGAATTTTTGGCCAGGGTAGTCCAAGAGAGTCCCAAAATAACACAGGCTATTGCTACAGCCCCTGAATACCTCCCAGAACTTGAAGGTAAGACCATACTTCTTAAGACAGGACATACTTCAAGCACAAGACTTGGAACAATGGAGCTAGAACTGACCTAGAACCCTTCTCTCTGAAGATTGCTCTCCTAGTTTTAGAGGATACTACGAAAACTGCTAAGGGAGAGGACTCAGTCAGTGGTGCATCCCCAGCTTTAAATGTTAATAACCAGAGCAACGACTGGCACAGCAAACTATATTGGTGTAGTAGTGGGACTTTTATCTTGGGGGTAATCAAAAGCTACCTAACTGGACTCAACTGGAGGGGTAAACATCACCAAGTACATGTGGCCAGAAAGATCATAGAGCCTAGAAAAAAACCCCATATCTGTCACATCCTTAGACAAACATAATTTCTTATTGTATACTATATATGCATCCTTATATTTATAGGAAGGTATATCAGTCACAAATAATCAAGTAAGCTTCTTTTGCAAAAGATTTGACACCTTTATTTTTTAAATATTTTATTTATTATTTTAATTTTAAGTGTATGCATGTATTGCCTGCATGTGTATAAGTGCACTCATGTTGTGTAATGCCTGAGGGTGTCAGAAGAGGGTGTTGATCTCACAAAACTGGAGTTAAGATAGTTGTTAGCTGCCCTGTAGGTGCTGGGAACTGAACTTGGGTCCTCTGTGAGAGCAGCCAATGCTCTTAACTTCTGAAGCATCTCTTTAGCCTCAAGATTTGACATCTTTATTGAGTTTTTCTATTAAAGAATAAAGGATTTAAATTTTTAACAAATCTTTCTTTGGATTCTTGCCTCTTTATTTTTAAAAACATTTTATTCATATATGACAAATACATAAAAAGTTCAATAATTTAAAAAATCAACAGTAAGTGAATATGCACATATAAGTTTTATGAGGTCAATGAACATATCGTTATCACTATTCCTGGTAAAATGCCATTTCCCCCATAGCATCTCCCAATTACTACTCCTCAACTTCTTACACTGAACTCAATGTTTATGAGCATCATCAAGTTACTGTGAATAATATGTGTTCGTTTTCATTTCTGTGCAGTATTAAATGAATATACCATGATTTTTGAACAATTTCATTGTTGAACATTTGAGGTTTTCCTAGTTTAGTTGAGACATAGGCATATGGGTCTGAGCACATATTGCACACATTAGTTGTGTTTAGGCATGAAATTCCTTGGAAGGAACACATGATAAATTGGTAGATGATTGAGAATGACTGCACCACTTTATACTCACCAACAAAGAATGGGTCCTAATTATTTATGTTGTCATCGACCACTGACATCATTTAATTTTGAATTTTAGTCATTTTTCTAGGTTTTTCAAGTTTCAACTTGGATTTAGAATGAATTTTCTACATCTTAAAGTGGTTAAGTTACTCCTGTGGTGCATGCCTTTAATCCCAGCACTTGAGAGGCAGAGGGAGGCAGATCTCTGTGAGTTCAAGGCCAGCCTGGTCTAGATAGCGAGCTCCAAGCCAGCTGGGACTAAAGGGAGACCCTGTCTCAAAAAGACAAAAAAAAATCCTTTTTGTGTAATCAAGTTTATTCCCTGTTCATATATATTATGACTATAAAATAAATTTTATGTATTTTTGTCAAGATTATTTTTTATAGTTTTCATTATTATTACAAATGAGATACAATCTATTGTTAAGCTTTCTAATGGTTTTGCCAGAATGTTTGGACATTTATAGATGGAGAACCTCATTAAATCCTTTTTGCTTTGATTTCTCATTGATGTAAAATATTTCACTTTGCTATTTTCAGTTCATACACAAAAGAACACCATGAGAGCCACTGTAAACTCAGCAGAATGCACAGGGCCAGAGATGACGTAGAGTCTAGGGAAAACCCTACCGGTGCCATATGTCTAGGCAAATGAAATTACTTATCTTACACTAGCTATGGAATCTTATATTTACAGACAAGCATATCATACACCACAACTGGTGGTATTCTGGACACAGAAAATATACATTGGAAACATCCCCATTCCTAGGAGACACATCTACAGTTGAACCTCTACACATGGAATGAGGGGCTAAAAGGAGCGCACCCCTCAATTCTCACCAGGAAAGCTTCTTTACACAATAGAGTGTGATGCAAATGGAAGGACACAACTAGTCAAGCTTCAAAAAATGGGGGCCTCCAGTGTGTGCATCTCTGGATGACACCCCTATATTAAATGTTATCTACACATGGCTCAGGGATCATTGCAGAAAAGGGGTGGAAAGATTGTACGAGCCAGAGCTGGTGCATGAGTATAGAGCAGCAGTGGCTTCTTACAGTTCACTGTAAGGTTTCATATGTGAACTTGTGGCAATGTTGGCATCCGGCATGGGACTCATGCCTGCTCAAACATGGTCTCAGAGTGGAGCGAGAGAAATGGGAGGGGGACTGGCCCTGGACCGAGAACTACAAGAGACCGAGTACTGTAGGTGAGGAAGAATATGCCTTACCTAGGATACCTAGATGTGCTGAATAATCTCCAGCCAATCTATTTGCACAGAAAGACATCTGGGTTCAGGACCTTGATGGATAGGGTTAGCTTGGATGTTGTAATGCATGAGTTCTTATGGAGGTTGGGGCATGCATAGGGGTGGGCCTGGGTTTGATCAGGAACCACCGTAAGAGTTGTTCAAATGCTCAATAAAATTATATATAAAAATTATATATATATTCTGAGATTATACTCTATCTATTATATATAACAATAACGCACTCATATGGTCTTCGCTCCTCACCCCGGCTCGATCTTCGGAATATGTTCATCTATGCTGCTGTCTTGAAATGAATCCTGGGAAATAGAGATACTTAAAGAATACAGTATCGGTGCTAGCTTGCTAGTGCATTCTGACACAATGAATTCCAGAGTGTTACCCCCAAGACTTTTTATTGCACTAAGGTCATTTCTAAACTCTCTTGAAATCATATACTCCATGTTCTTGGATAAATTTTACTTCTTAGCAGAGAAAACAAAACTTCCCGACTCTGTTATTTGGTTCCAGAACAAAGGAATTTTGCCTGCTTGAAAATTCCCTTTCAACCTTTGAACTCAATTTCAGCAATAGTGTTCTGACCGTCAAAACCCAGAATATATGACAAAACAGTCTCTGATTTAAGCCCTTAAACTTATTTCTGCCCAGACTTCCTGTTTGATGACCCAGTTTCTCTCAGATTGGGTGCATATGACGTGAATCAGAAATGCTCCCTGCAGACTTACACTGTAAAAATTTACTCCCCAGACTGTGGTACTATTTTGAAGATTGTGGGGCCTTTAAGAAGAGGGGGTTAGCTGACAGAAATAAACTAAGGGTGGGCCTTTGAAGACTATAAATTGCCCCCTTGTTCTGGCCTGTGCCCTGTTTCCTGATTGCCTGAGGTGAACAAGATGGTTCTTCATGTTCCAGCTGCCTTAGACAGGGCAGTTCTCCCCACCAGGCCTCCCCACCATGATGAACTAAAATCTCTGTGACCAAAATACTTCACAGAAAAAAGAGAAGGAAGGTTTACTTCAGCTCAGGGTTTCATAGGATTATAGTCCTTCACATTGGGGAAGGGCTTTTGGAGCTACTCTGTCTGTGGTTGTGTGCATGTGTATGGTGAAGGATTATTCACATGGAGGTGGACCAGTAAGCAGAGAAAACAAGGTAGGGCACAGGTGTGGGTATAGCCTTCAAAGGCCCACTTCTAGTAATCTACTTCTGCTATCCAGAGTACCCATTCCAAAGCCTCCACAGCCTTGCAACAGTACCACAAATTGGGAAACAGAGGCTTAGAGCATGGGCCTATGGGGGACATTTCAGATTCAACCCAAGACTCTGGGGATTTACTTTGACCTCATTGTATCTTTGGGATCTCTCCTGCTTCAGAAGCGGTGTCCCCATTATTGGCTGTCAAGTGTTTGATGTCATGGGTGTTCTACTTTTCTACTATCACATTTTCTTTATGCATGGACATACCCATGCTAGAGTGTGTGTGTGTGTGTGTGTGTGTGTGTGTGTGTGTGTGTCCATATGTGTGCATGTGTGTATGCATTTTACTGTGTGCATGCATGTGGAGGTCAGAGATCAATGTTAGTTTCTTCTCCAACTTCTTTGTTTGAGACAGGATCTCTCATTAAATGTGGAGCTTACCAATTTGGTTAGACTGGTTGGTTGGCAAGACCTTGGGGTCTCCCTATGTTTGCCTCCCTAGAACTGGGTGTATAGGCATGTCCTGCCATATGTAAGTTTTACATGGCACGGGTGATCCAAACTCAGGCCCTCACATTTTTACAGGAAGCACATCATCGAATGAGTCCTCTCTCCAGCCCTCACCTTTTCTCAATGCCATACTTTTCCTATTTTTCAGGCACTGAAATAACAAGTATTTCTTGGTATAAATATGTCCTATGTAATATTTGAGGCACATTAAAAATAATTTGTTATTTATCTGAAATTTGAATTTAGCTGGGCATCTTGGCTTTTACTTTTCATAATCTTGCAATTCTATTTAGGAAACATTTGAAAAATACCCATACTTAAGTTCAATCTTCCCTTTCATGTATAAACATTTTGATTGACTTGATCTCTGGTGGGACTCTAATCAAATGCTTACATTAAACATTATTTATTACTGTGTGGCCAGAGGTTAAAACTATTGCTCTAATTGTTGGAACTGAAATCTTCCCCAATGACCTGGCCACAGTTGGATGCATTTTATCTTGAGATTCTGGCATTTTCATTGCCCAACCATCCATCTGTCATCCATCCATCCATCCATCCATCCATCCATCCATCCATCCATCCATCCCATGAGTGCCAAACCCAAGTCAAACATATGGCTGCTATAGCATTCATTTTATTTCCTGAACATATTCTATATGAACAAATATAGCAAGTTAATAAAATTAATGTCCCCTCACCCAAGAAGTCAAGAAAGACTTCTATACTCTGCAAATGAGAAAAAGAAATGCAAATCATGCTTTCTTTGGATGCTAAGATCTCCCACTCATCTTCGATTCTATTTAATTATGTAAGGATAATAGTTTATTAACTGTTTCTAGATATTGGTGAGTCAAAAGATCAATTTGAGCTGTACTTGGTCATAGTGGATTCAGTCCTAAATTCTGATATGCTGTGGCTGATGCAAAGTAATTATCTTAAAACACGTTGTCAATCAAACATGTTATTCCTAAAATAATGTCTTATGGAGTGTGTAAGTGATCATCTGTCATCTTGCCAGTTGGAGAAAATGATCTCACCTTTAAACTCAAATGCGTAATTACAAAAAATTGTGTTGAAATTGATATTATACCATAGGACATTAATAATGTTCATTCATATACTGTGAATCCACTCACAGAAGAAGGTAAATGAAAATGTTTACTTTGATCATCAAATTTGATGCATTATTTGGGAAGGAAGAGTTATAGAAATCTTTGAAGAGCTGCTGAGGAACTTGCAGAGCTATTTAATCACTGAGGAAAAAATGAGCCTACCTCCTGAGCCAGTCATACCACTCCTGGGTATATACCCACAAGACTCAGCCTATTGCAGGGGTACATGCACATCTAAGTTTATTGCTCTCTTCACAACAGTGAAGAGCTGGAAGAAACCTAAGTGTTCCTCAACTGGTGAGTGGATAAAGGAAATGCGGGACATTTACACAATGGAATTCTATGCAGCAGAAAAGAAAGGTGACATCATGAACTTTGAAGGTAAATGAATGGAACTAGAAGCCACTATGCTAAGTGAAATAATAGTCTCAGAAAAACAAATGATGTATGGTGTCCCTCATTTGTGGCTCTTAGCACCAAATTATCTATTTATAAGACCAACTGAATAATTCTTTTTTTTTCTTTCTTTATTTAGTAAGTATAATACTTAATGTTACTCATCAACTTGCTTTGTAATATAGGAATGTAAAGTAATATTTTTTCTTTACTGCATACAACTCTACTCTCAAAATATGAATCCTTAAACATGTTTTGAAATTAACCTGTAATTTATTTTCAGATGTCATAATTTTGGTATATGTGTGGCATGTATATATGCATATTTTGGAGTGATACAAACTGGAAGGAACAACAACAACAACAAAGACTGGTTAAAAGAACTGACTGAAACGGTAAACTTCTGCCCCAAACAGTAAATGTCTACACTGAAAAGTTAAAAAAAAAAAAAAAACAAAAAAGACTGAGAAAAAGATCCAAGATATGATGGCAGAATGCATTGAGCTCTTGGGAGTGGGGTATGGGGGGGGCAAGGAAGGGGAATGGGTAAATGTGATTAAGAAATGTTGTATGAAATGCACAAAACTTCAATAAAAATAAAAAATGAAGTAAAAAAAGAAAATATGAACATTTTAGCAAACAATGGATTTCAGCTTTAAAATTTGATTTAACTTCATTCTTTTTAATGAATATTTCATTGAGTTTTTGTGTTTGTGCATTTCGTACAATAAATCTTAATCATATTTAGAAACCCCTCCCTTGTCTGTGCCCCCCCCCCGAGCCTCTCCATGGGATTTCATGCATTCTTTTATGTAACAAGTCAAGCTTTGTACCCAGGTTTTCCTCAGTGCAAGTTCATCCATTGGCGCTAGTCAGCTTATCTAGTGTCACTCCCTCAAAGATCAACTCTCCCTCACCCATCAGGAATCAGTTTCCAATAGTTCTTTGGTTAAGGTTGAAATTTGCTGTTCATTTCTCCAGTTCTACACTGGGTTTTTGTCTGATTAACTCAGCATGGGTATGAGGCAGGCTATCACTATTGCTTCAAGTTCATATGAGCAAGTTGTAAGAGGCCTGGAAGTCCCATTTTCTTATGTTCATACATTAACACTGATTCTTACAATCTTTCCGCCTCTTCCACATGATCCCTGAGTCATGAGTAGGTGTGCTGGGTAGCTTTCTTGTCAACTTGACACACCTGGATTGAGGGAGCCTCAGTTGGGGAATTTCCTCTATTGGACTGGCCTGTGGCCATGTCTGTGGAGTATTTTCTTGATTGTTGGGTGATGAGGGAGGGCCCAGCCTCTACTGTAGGCGGTGCCAACCCTGGGCAGATTGTTGTGTGTTGTATAAGAAAGTAGACTGATCACAGGCCAGGGGAGCAAGCCAGTGAGCAGGTTCCCCCATGGTCTGTGTTTCAGCTCCTGCCTCTAGGTTCCTGCTCTGAGTTTTTACCTTGGATACCCTAAGTGATGAACTATGACCCAGGAGATGTAAGATGAAGAAACCCTTTTCTCCCCAAGTTGGTATTGGTCAGAGCGTTTTGTCACAGCAGAGGAGAAGCAAACTAGAATAGTGGGTGAGATGTAATATAGGGTCCTATCCAGAGAAACATTCTCTGAATTCTCTTATCCCCTACACTTTGGCCAGTTGTGTCTTTCTGTGTGCATTGTACTCTGTTTCATGAGCAGGCTTTGCTGGTGAGAGTCGAGAAGTGAATCAGTATTCTCTTTATTCCTCATGTTCCATGAACCATAGGTTCCACTATAGATGTGTCACTTAGGACTGGGCATTTCTCAGACACATAGTCTGTGTGTGACCAGTTGTGGAAATCTGTAATAGCTTCCATCTGTGGCATAAGGAAGCTTCTCTTATGAATGGTATATGGTATACTTGCCTACAAATTTCACAATTCTGGGGTGGGGTGGGGGTAAGGGAAAGGGGAATATGCCTAAATTGAACTGAAAAAAATGATGTCTGAAAGAAAATACACAAAATATCAGTAAAAGCATTAAAAAATCCACAATATAAGTATTATTTTACTTTTTTTTTTTTTTTTTTTTTTTTTTTTGTATTTATCGAGAAAGGGTCTCCCTGTAGCCCCAGCTGTCCTGGAACTCACTCTGTAGACCAGGCTGGCCTAGAACTCACAAAGATCCGCCTGCCTCTGCCTCCCAAGTACTTTTACTCTTAACACATGAGAATTTTACTCTTAACACATGAGAGATTTGATTCTGCAGCTACAGTTTTCTGGGACAAGACACTATTTGTTTTGTTTCCATGCAACAGTAAAAAAATATGTCCAGAGGCTGGAGAGATAGTTAAGAGCACTAGTTGTTCTTACAGAAGATCTTGGAGGGCACATGTGTGTAAGGTAGTCTGTGTGGTACATATGTGTGGTTCATGTGTGTTGTAGACATATATGTGTGGGATGCATGTGTGTGGGGTATGTTGGAGGGCTACCATATAAGTGTGGAGGGTAAACATGTGTATGGATGGTGTACATTGTAGTGGGAGGCAGAAGTCAACCTTGAGGATTATTCCTCTTGACACATGCTTGTTTTTTGAGATAGGGTCTCTCTATAGGATCTGAGCATCATCAATTAGGCTAGGCTGGCTTGCCAATGAGTCTTGGTGATCAGTCTTGTCTTTGCCTCTGCAGAGCTGTGATTCCAAGTGCCTACCACCAGGCTTAGATTTATTTGTTGGCTGTGGGGATCGAACTTGGGTGCTCATGTTTGTGCATTAAGCACTACACCTGCTGAGTTAGCCCCCAAGCTCCATGTTTCTTACGTGACATGAAAACACCACCTTCAGAGTTCTTTGTTGTTCCACGCTTTCTTTGATTTTTGTATATTCCTTTGGGGGAACTCAGCAGTGAGGAACCTGCAGGCCAGTGGTGATTCTCAGTCTCAGAACTCAGCACATGGAGTGAAAACTGAGGAGCAGAGATCTTGCAAGAGCCACACGGCAGGTCAAACCCCTGCCTCCTGCAACTAAGAACTATTTCCGTCTATCACGATCGCCTGTCTCAAGGGAAATGAAGTGGCCTAGTCAGTTGACTAATGGGGACTGACAGTTTACTGATGCTTTTATTTTCTTTTGTTTGTTTGTTTTCAGTTTCGTTTTTTCTGAATTATAAGAGGCATCAACACTATTTTTGTTCTTTTGAAGACACTACGCATGCATGTGTTTTTAAAAATTGTATTTGACCATTTTGAGGTTCTTGGTAAACAGAACTAACCTCTGGCTTTGGTCCCAAATGTCTCAGACAAGCACTCTGATAATTTGTTCCTATCAAGTAGAAAAGAATCTGGGAAAGAGTCTTGAGGCAAGTCTTGGTATTCTGATTTGTTAACAGAAATGGTTTCTATAGGAGTTTTGAGCCAAACTTTCCTGTTTACAGAACACCAAAGGGCTGAGAAGATAGCTCCATGGGTAAAGTGCTGGTTCTGTAAATGAGGATCTGAGTTTAGATTTCCAGCACCCATATAAAAGCTGAGTGTGCTGACATATGTCTATAACGCCAGTGCTAAAGGTGTAGAAAGAACAGTTGAGCGACACCTGCATACAGCACTGAGACCTCTGACACATGCATGTACACCCACGGGCAAGCACATCCACTCATACACACATTAATAAGAGACCTCTTCTTAACTATTGCATAAAGTATGAAACTTGTTGTGGCTTTAGTCATGATAATATAGATTTCTTTGTAATAATCAAAGATTATTACAGGTTCCTTTTTGCCCAATTTCATTCCATACTGTGTCCAAACTTAATCACTCTCATATTAATTAATAACAAGCTTTATTTATTTGCATCCTTGAGAATTGCTTTCTTTGGGATTGGGTCTTATATAGACCAGGAATCTGTTGGCTGGAGTTTTAGAAAAACAGATGGCCCTATGCTTTTTCCATCTAGGAAACTTGCTTGGCTGTTTGTCTTCTTGTTCTCATGGTAACAGAATAGTGTTGCTCGTATTATTTTATTTACAAAGTAAAATCTTTGGAGCTGTCAGATAGTTTCAGTTGTTTGATGGAGGCTTGACCTTTTGTTTTATTTTTCCTAGTCTGTGTTGATCGACTCATCACATTTTACCCTGTTTTTAGTGACATATAGAAAGAAAAATTACTCCAAAGGAAGACTTTTTGCATATAGTTTACAATAATTTTTCAGATAATTGGCAAATGAAGGTTGTTGTGAAGGCCAAGGTATATGGGGTATACCTGGGGTTGTTTAGATTACCTGCACTGAGAATCTGTCCTCTTGGAAGCTGTGAAAGCATTTCATTGCATTCTACTTTTGCCTCTACCTGAGATCTGGAGAAATAGCACTTGAAAAAAAGATGTGGCTAAGGAGCCAAAACATGGTTGAATGTGAACTTCTACTAACTGTGTTTGTTGTGGGTTCACTATTATTCCTTGAAATGCAGGAAATTTCACTGCTGTTGAATGGCTGCTACTGAAGTTAGATCCTGTAATAAGCCAAGTATGGCAAGATATATTGCTATATCATCTATTTATCTATCTATTCTATATTTATATAATCTATATCTATATATCTATCTATCATCATGTTTCTTCTGTCTGTCTGTCTGCCTGCCTGTCTGTCCACATGTCTATCATCTATCTATAATATAATGTCCCAGGCACCTAAATAAACATAGCTGGAGAATCAGCTCTTCAATGCAATAATTCAACATAGTGAGTGTTATGGGGAGTCTTAGAACAAAATACTCATTTGTAAAAGATGATTCTTGCTGTACCCAAGCCTGTTTCAGAGCTTGTAATTATTCCTATCAGTGGGCTGTTTCTCACTACCTGTCCTTTTAACTGTTCTGGATAATCTTATAACTTGCTTTGTCAAAATAGAATTCTATGATAAGTCTGTGAGTGAAATTAGATTTTTTTTTTGTTTTCAAATCAGATATCTACAGACAAGCCAAGCAAAAACAACAGTAGATGAATATATCCTTTCCCTGTGATTATCTGAAAATACTGAAGATGACCATGGATGAGCTGCTTCCAAGGAGATCTTGATGTGTACAGAACTCATTTAATGTGCTTTCCCTTTATGTGGGTGATAGTAAAGTTTTCACAAATAACAAGCCATATGATAATGATGTTGTCTGATGATTGTTTCTATTGATACATATATAATCCTGACTGAAAATTTTATTATTGGATATAAATATTGATTATTTGTATGTTTCTAATCTAGTCTAGTATAATCTATTCTATTATCTGTTAGTAAGTCTACCTATCTCCATACTTAAGTGTATTTTTTGTTTTATTATTTTATGAATGTTTAGAAATATTTTATTGAGTTTTTGAGGATTTCATATACTATATCTTCATCCAATTTAGACCCTCTCCCCATCTGTACCCTCCCACCCCTCGACCAGATTTCATGCATTTTGTGTCAGTTTGGGAACTTACTCTAAACAGAAACTTTCAATTTGATTTTTTTAAAGGTAGAATAGCACAATGATTACAACATTGAGCTTTGAAGTCAAATAGATTTGAGTTTGGTTTCTGGTTTGCCAGTTAGTGGCTCTGCCATTTTCTTTACTCGTTGCAAGTATTTAAGAACTCTAAGCTCAAGTTCTCATATGTGCAAAGGACTAGAACTTGTGCACCTTTGTAAAGGTTTTGTGAGGATCAGGGCTATAATCCAAATAAAATTCTAAACATGTTGCCTGGTTGTCGCTAAGCACTTAGCAAATTGGACAATGAAGACAGAATTTAGCTTATTTGGTCATTTCATCTTTCAAAATGATTGATGCTTTTGGCATTAACTCAAAGAGATTTTCAGAGCACTTGATACAGACAGTGAGGAAGTCTGTATTCAAGACAGAGACTATTGCAGTGCTGCTTTGTAACCGCAGAGATAGACAGAGCTCAACTTTGAATAAGGAAAGAAAAAGAGATTTAGAGCCATTGGTTATGGTGATAGTCAGTGGATAGAAAATTACCCAGAAGAAATTTCAAACCTAAGGTGTTTTTTTTGCTGGACTAAGTCAATAGTATTCTTGCAAAAAGCAGGCCAGAGTGAGAAGATTCTGAGTAGGGAATAAGGGTGTGCTTATACATCAACAGAAGGGATTTGTATTTAACTTACCCAGTTGGGTTTTTGCTAAAATTGCATTAAGTTGGTCAGGAGAGAATCCATGATCCAGGCTGAATGAAGAAATGAGGCTCAGAGTGGCCACACTCAAGTTTTGTCACTGGGACAAGGAACATTATCAGTGCTATAAAGGATGTACACAAAACCCACCATTTGCTTTGCTGAGTGCTTTGTGACTATTAGGAACAAAGTCAGGCCCTTAACTCAAAACTTATTATTTCATTCAATCACCACCACAACCCTAAATAATAAGCATTCTAAGTATTAGCAGTGTTATTAGTTTTACAAACAATGGCACTGGGTTCAGAATGCTGAAGGAACTTTCAGAAAATTACCCTGATAGAGTGGAAAAGCTGGGATTTGAAGTTGGTTTCTGACTCTAGTATGCAGAATTGGTGAGCACTGTTCTGTTTTGTCCAGGTGTTGCTGTAAGGATTGATCTAGTTTCATCTTCTGTGCTTACTAAGTATTTATAGTGAATGAATTAATGAATGAATACTAGGGAGACTGGCATGCCTCAACCATTTTCAACCCGTGTCACATTTCCTTCTAATTACCTGCTTGCTCTTTCAGTTAAGGGCTTCAATTTTGAGGGAGCTGATCGCCGGCCTTTTGATTTTGATAAAATTGGAGTCTGCTTGTCTCTCTCATGGTCAAAACTCACCTTGAAACCCATTGGGTATATTTCTAATATCAGTGGGAATGGTTTGGGAGTATAGATCTGGTTTTGTGTGTGAGCATGAATGTGTGTGTGTGTGTGTGTGTGTGTGTGACTTGCATGCATCTACATGCACTTATAAAAGGGGCAAGCAGAGCCCCAAGAGGGTAAACACAAGTACACAAGAGAACTACTACATGGACTCACTGCATTATATATACATATACATATGCATATGTAACAATAATAATCAAAGAGAGGACAAGAAATTGAGAAGGAGTAAGAGGAGGTCGAGGAGATAGGAGGAATTGGAAGAGGACTAGCAGGGAAGGAAATACAATATTCACATATGAAATTATTTATAAAAGTAGCAAGCAGTTATGGTATATGGAAATAAGTGTAGAAAACATCATAGGTTCTGTGGATATTTATTTATCTTTTCATTAAGCACTTGCCTTGTCTTTTATACATGTCCTCAAATAGGGTACTAGGAAATGAGATCTGATGTTGAAGTTTACATGCCACACAGAACCTTAGGATAATGCTTGAAAGCATATATAATATCCAGTTTTCAATAGGGGAACTTTTAAATGTTTCTTCCTAAGCTCTTTCTTAGTCAGAGTCAAACCTCAAAATGTGAGTCTATTTTTTAAAATTTTAACCTGTGTTTAATACTCCTGTGGGTGATGGTTGCATTTCTCTGGGTCAAATATACTATATCTTGCTCTAAAACTTATCTGTAGACAATTTTGTTCTTTGTTATGGGAAAAACAAAATAATTTAACTCCATGGAATTGATAGCATGAGTTAGGGAGAGTTGAAAGAGATAATAAAATCTCTAGTCTGTATGAATTTCCCCCAATATTTGGTAAGGGACACAGGAGATGCATAATTGATCTTTGTTGAATGAATGAAAGAATAAGTGGATTTTGGCCATAAACTAAAATGTCTTTGGCTTATTACAGAGAGTGCTTTGATTTCTTTGTTCATCATTAGGTAATGGAGCCACAGTAAACACACAAAAAACGGCTGAAATGTGAATGGCTATTTATAAACATTTATATTTCAGTGTTAGGAAATATGGTGAGATTAGGAAACAGTTAAGACAATGATTTGTACAGAACTGAGTAGTTCAGGCAATGATGATTTCAATCACAGTTTAACATGATTAAATGCCATGTATAACATACGTGTATGACAGACATTGCTTTTGACATTCACATACCATTAGTTATACATATGAGAAATATGGCCTGTTCCATTTTAGGTTATGAAATATACAATTTTGACAAGACATTTCAAATTACAACATATCCCAGGCAGCATGCAGGAAAAGTCATTTATTGTATACTTGTTAGGGCATACTTTGCACCAAGCTTCCAGTTTGGGGTAGTTAGATCAAGAATATAGAAATCACTGACATGACAGTATGGTTGAAATCAGCAGTTGTATTTGTTGGATGAGAGCATTTCTGGTAGAAACAAAACGTTCTGAATTCATTCATTAACAAAATGCACAGTGATCATAAACTCAATTTCTTAAAAATTCTTTTTTCACAATTATTTCTTGTTTATTGGTGATAGCGCAGCTGCAGGGAATCTGAATTCTGAGAGCTGGTTTATACATAATAGCAGGAATTTATTTTTCCGTGGGCTCACGTGATTACAACAAAGATGTTTACCATTTGAAATCACATATTATAACAACAGCTATACAAAGATCACAAATATTTGGTGTTTCAGTCTTAACAAATATTATGCTGTGGTTATTTCACAAAGAGACTAGATTAACAGGCAGTGTAAACCACATAGATCTTAAGATTTTTAAAAATACATTTTATACAATAGGCTTCTAATTTCTTCACTAGCATTTAATTTTGGTGTATTTTGCTTTGTTTTCATACTTAAAGTCCTTAGAGAAACTATGAGTTCCTGGCTCATGCCAAGAAAGTCAGTAGGAATAATGTTTTCCCACAGGAATATGGCTGAGTGTACATTGAATCACAGTCAACAAAGCAACATTGAATGTAACAGATTATTTTAGAAATTCAAATTAAATCTCATTATTTTAGAAGACAGCAGTTTGAACAAAACTATAGTAATCAGAATTTTATTTACAAAACATTTGACTTTATATTTTAATGGCTAGTTCTTGCTAACTGCACAGATTAAATTGGTGCATATAGTCTGCTAACCTTTTGTGCAACACTGTTAGACCTCTGAGTCATCAAATGTGGAATGTTTAGATGAGAAAATTAGATGGTAATTTCTGTTCACTAAAGGAGCTTGAAAAGAAATGATTTAATGCTTTCCCTATTAGATAAACTATGTTGTTAATATTGTTAACTTTAACTTGAAAGGATCAGCTTAAAGTCTCCAAATATGATTTAGTGTCATATGAGAATTACTGGAAAGACTGATACATTTGTCATCACGCTTTGGAATTCTAATCTAGTTTTCTCTTTTTAAGAATTCTGTGTATCATATTGACTTGAAAATATTTTCCTTGGTCATTAGAAGTACAAAATACTCATTTTCAAAAGATAGAAGATGATATAATGAGCATTTCTTACAATCACATTCATAATATAAGAAGTTAATCTACATTTTACAGATCATTGAACAATTTTCTTTGGCAGAAGACTTTATAAGCAACTTCCTCCACTTTTAACATTTCCATGAGGCCATTTTCCTTTTTGGTCACATCAGGTATACAGTCCTTACTTTAGGATAAGAGGAAAACACCACAGATACAAAAGTATGAACTTGAACATATATTCATGTTGACAGTTAAATTCAAAGTGTATTGATCCATTGATCCTAGAGAAAGCATTTCACACAAGCATTTCTAACAGTGCCAACAGATCAGAATTTCAACAACATGGTCGGCAATCTTGGGCACGTCGACCTTCATTTCTCTCAAGTTTTAATCCCTGAATCACTGAAAATTTCTGATTGCTCTACATTGCGCTCCCCCGCACAATGATAATAGGTAACTATACTTTTCTGTATGTGTTTGCATACTCAAAACAGCAATGCTCATATCTTACATTCATTGGCATGAGAGATTCAAAAGTGAAAGATTCTGCTAAATTTCCAAATGTCTTACTGCCAAGCCACCATTCAGGAAATTCCAAGTGCAATGAAGTTATTTAAAATATAGTCTTAGTCATGTGAGCGATCTCCAGGACGAGCTGGAAGAACATTAGGATTGCTTACAGAGTTGTCCATGGTAAGATCTCCTCACGTTTTGCCTGTCTTACCTCCAATCTCCACCTTTGTCCTCAAAAGTTATTTGTGGTGGATCCTTTAAACTGTGAATTCAGCATCTGAACAGACTACTCTTTGATTTTTAGCCCTGTATTGGAGATCATACTCATCTCTCTTGAAGATAAGCTTCCTGGCATGATGGCCTGCCAGTCTTTTCTGGATGGATTGCCTGATGTGATGGCTCAAGATGAGTTCAGTTTCCTCTTAAAATAGTCCACCAACATTGTTCAGTGGGAGAGAATTGCCCTCAGTAGCCATCAAGGGAGAGAGAGAGAGTCTGGATTTCTTTCCTACTTGAGGCTTGCCTTCAAACCTGCCCCTCTGGAACCCAGGCAGTGTATGTAGTGTCCACAGCATGCCAGTTATTTCTCTCACCTTTGTTTAGAAAGCCACAGATGTCTCCTTGGTGTGAGCTTCCTCCTGGTTACATACATTCCGCGATGAAGCCCAGGAAAGTCCTGTTACTCATAACAGTTGTGCCAGCAATTATTATTATGGCTTTTTGAAATAGAGTTGAATTGCACCACTGACCTACACATATGACTGTGAACGGCACTGCCAGGCAAGTCTGTTGAGGGTTTTTAAATGATCATCTCCTATTTTCTAATTTCAATTCCTTTTGATACACCTCACAGTAAGGGTCTTCAGTTTAGATGTTTAGGAGATTGTTTTACCTACTCTTTCTGATATTTTGAATCTAGGCTTATTCTGGGACTTCAGGATCGGAATGAATAATACAAAGCATGAGTGGTGGACAGAAGGGAGCTGCATTGTAATTTCACCTTGGAGGTTTCCACCCTGGAGATTTCCAAGATGAAATTACAAAGGTCAGGAAGAATATAAAGGCTTAGACCTTAGTGATGGATTTGGGTCAGTTCTAGTGGATCTGATGCAGGCCTTCTGATGCAAAGATTATTTCCCATCACTGAATGATGATGTAACTTCTCAGAGAGACTTTGATTCCGAGTGAAAGAATATGCAGATGGAAATAAAAAAAGAAACAGTGGGGTCTGAGAAGGGTGGACTGTGCTTGGCCTGGACTCTCTGGTGGTCAGGTTATGAGAGAGGAGAGAGACAAGAGGGAAAGCACTGAATGGAAAACGGCCCAACCACAGCAAATGTCCGGACACATAGCACTCAAGCTTTGACCAGCAACAGCAGAGGCACAAAGGTTTTTGAAAAGCCGTTAAAACATGGTTTCAGATATCAATTATCCTAATTCCTGGAAATAAAATAAACCAAAAACTGAAACATACAAACAAACAAACAAACAAACAAGAAACACTATTTCAAAACCTTTGTCAGGTTTGTCTTCTTCTAAGGGAGACCAGGGGTAACAATTACAGCATTGTTTTTTGCCAGAATAGAATCATTATTGAGCATTTGGCTTAGGGCCCAAAGGAACCTTGGGGCTCTCCTTTGCCCATTGTCCTTCACGGTGGCAATTAAAGCAGGATTTATCTTTAAGGGAACCAACTGCTATGGACTCCATGGCCTGTGTTAGGGCAGTAACGTGGACCTGTGCTGTATGAGTTGGGGTTCCTACATCCTGTGTGGCCAATAACCAGTTACCTACTTCAGCATTCTGCAACTCTTGGGCATTCTTTCATATACTTTGAATTACTTTCTTGGATCAAAGAATGGGAAAATACAAATGGTTGTTTTAAGTATTTTAAAATTTCAGGGTATATTTCAGAGTCCATATACAGATCCATCTGTACACACATACACACAGAACTCATAATCTTAACGTGTCTTTTCTAATCCAATTTTATATTCTATGTGACTTGAGTACTCTGAATTCCATTTTTTGTCAAAGTACAAAGAGAGCCTGAAATGTTGGTCCCAGGGGACTTGGAGTGATCTCTGCACTGTGGGTTCCGACCTTAAACTCCACATATATTTCAGAAACACCTTCCCAAAAGCTAGCCAGTGATCATTTTATCTCAGTACACACAGACTCTCTGCAAGCCAAATGATTGTCATTCAGTAGGACTCCAAACACAGTAGATTACCATTAAGACTAATAGCCAGAGCTAATTAATCAATAAGAGAAAGGTGTCCAAGGCCTTAAACCTTCAGGTTAAGGCAGATGAGAAGCTGCATTTTCAAAAAGCTGAAAAGGTTCAGGAAGGACAGCCTGCCTGAAGCCCAGTCAGATCAGAAAACAATGTAGTTGTAAGGTTCATTTTTCTACCAATTGTATTTCGAGTTGAAATGGTGGGTGTTTAGACCAATGTATCTGCAGGTATTGACTGAGAAGGAGGCTGCCAATTAAGCCTTGAAAAGCTTCTTTCTGGGAGGAAACAGAGGGAAGCAGTGGGTGACATCAGTCATTCTTAGCTGCACAAAGCATTGTGTACGTCAATGGTTTTAAACTTTAGCATTCAGGAGAATAATTCAAAGAGCTTGTTCAAACCCACATTTCTGAGGCTCCTTCTGGCATTTCTGATTAACAGTTTGGGCTGGGGTCTCAGGTGGCTGAGATACTTTGCATATTTTATACGTATTTCCAACTTGTTGCTGATGCTGAATCATTGTAGTTGTTGGTTTTAAAGTTACCCAAGTCACCTTAATTGCATTCTTACCACAAAGATTTTACATGTGGAATAAGATCAATATTGAATTTTCTCCTCACACACTCATGAAATAGTAAGCGATAAATTCTCTTGGTGTTAGTTCACCTATAGAAAGTTTTTAGGTTTAGAATTTTAAACATGACATCAATATATACAAGAACATATATGCAAAATAGGATTCACACATATGCTCTAGGCTCTGGTCTTCCTATGAAGGGAATATAACTTTCTATATTATTAAATGTGACACCCAGATCTATTTCTGGAAATTCTGTACTCTCCATAGGATATTATTTTAGCAAGAGCATTACAATTCTGTCCCTTAGCTGATAGTCTCCCTGTCACATCAGGGTAATTAACATAGTAGCTAGTCTAAATTGGTTCAGTTTCTAGATTGAGCACAAACAAATGAGTTGCTATTTTCCTAGTAAAATCTATGTGAAAAGTTATTAATCCCAAGGGGCTGTATAAAGGGATAAATGGAGGGAAGGATTCAAGGAACAACCCAGGGAATTCAGTAGGTGAAGAGTTAAGCAGAACAAGCTGTCAGCAGACATAATTAGACATTGTAATTTACTTGACTTAAGAAGTGGGGCTGGGGCATGGACTTGAGTAAGGATATTGACATGAGTTTGTGTGAATGAGCAAATGCCTGTGTGGAAGCAAGGCTGTGTCTATTCAAGAGTTCTTCTCCTTAAGCAAGCACCTGCCTTTGATTGACAGCACAACCAGGATTGCTTAAGGCAGCCATCAGCAGAAAATGCTTATGATGCATATTTGTTTTAAAAAAGATAAAATCCTTATCTTCTCGGTTTACTACTTCCTAATCAAATCTGAAATAGGGGTCAAATTTAACATGAGATAATTGTTGAAATTTAAAATTTTGCAGCCAAACAGCAGCTCTATATAGCAATTTATGAGAGGATGATGAGTATTTTTAGCCCAAAGCAGCAGTCACAGAAATTATTATGGTTGTAACATTAAGTTTTCTCTCTCTACATTGAAGCTCACAAGGCCACTTTATCTGTTGTAATGCTTGTTTACCTTTCCCCCTGACAAATTTGGCTTTGTACCTTGGTACTAATAAAGTTGGAATGTGTTACTGCCATGGTGTTGAAATAGTTTTGTTGTTTCTCATGACATTCCAATTGGGATTCCTTCAAGAGAAGGCTTATATTCATTCCAAAGAAACATTCTTTGTTTACATAAGCAGAATTCAGTTGTTTGTTTTTCCTTCCTTCCTTTCTTTCCCAGTGAAAATGTCTATATCATTTTCCCGAGTTTTATGTGCAATTCAAGATTGCTAATGAAGCATTTTGGCCATGCAGCTTGGGTGATTGCTAGGGCTATGATTTAAGAAGTCTTTGTATGAAATCTCTGTGAGCAGTCATTTTCTCAGTACAAAGGGGATTTTTTTTAAACAGTTGAATTTGTAGCAAATGGTACTCTTTTTTTTTTCATCTTCCTTTGAAGATGAAAAATTTGTACCTTCAAATAATTTTTTTGGCCTGGTCACTGTATACCCTGCTTATAATTCATATATTTTAGTATAGAACAACTGCTATCAGTCTCTATCTCTTAGAAGACTGTTGTTAAGCGTAGTGAATGGGAAATAAAAATGAAATTATTGTGAGAAACCATTTGAATTTAAAGGTTTTCCCTATGGATTTGGCCTTAAGAAGGTCACCGAGTTGAAAGCCATTCCAATCATAGCATTTTCTATTGGATGTTTCTTCAAATGGAAGAAAATTCTCAGTCTCCTCATGAAAAGGAGGCTGCTTTCTTTTTTTATAGCAGTGCACAAATTATTATTTTAGACTAAATCTTGAAATTCCTGTCAGATTTGTGTGGCTTGACACTTGGACCTGTAATCAAAAATAATGGGAAGCAACTGGTTCACAATGCAAAACCTCTTCAGCCTGTATGCACAGTGATTACAGAAAGACACCACACACAGTGGGCTTACTGTGTTTTGAAAAATCTAGATAAACCCAAAGTTCCTACATATAGCAATTAGAGATTCAAATCCAAAGAAATCTAAAGATTCATAACCTCTGAAACAAATAGATACTCCTTTCCAAAAGAGAAAAGAGCCTTTGAGTCTCCTCTCTAATGATTAGTAAGTATTCAAGGGGCGAGAGATCACAGTGTGCTCAGAGACAGAAACTAAAGTCCTCTCTAGATGCTGCCAGTAGACAAGGGCTGGAGTTTTAACTCACAGGAATGGAGCTGAACTCCACAAAGTCAAGAAGATCCAGTGACATTAGTAGACAGAACTTTGGTAATGATGAGGGAAATGACCTTATATAAGCTTTTCCCAATTTGAAATGTTTATAAACTGTGTATCAGACTCACACAGTGATTAGCTCATGAAAGACTGTAATATGCTAGTTGAGTCTAAATCGATCATCACATTGGTGAACCATAGAATACGAAATTAAGAAAAAATTAGTATTTCTATTTTCATTAAAGAGAAGTTCCTTGATAGGTTTCAGAATGATCCCATTAAACAGCCTCAAATTGGTAAAATGTCTTTCGACCAACATGAAAGGTTAATTTAATTAGAATGCTGTAACTGAACTCTGATTAAATCCAGGGCTACTGTTAATTTTCTTAAATTACCCTGTCTTTAATTCTTTATGCTAACTTACAATACTTAATATAGCATTTTAGGAAAATAGATTCTTGAAGTTCGTGGAGTTGTATAAAAAGCATAGCCTCTGACATCTGATTTTAAAACTGCTCTACTGACTTGGCTGAATTATTGTTATTTTTCACCAAAGTTTTTTTTTTTTTTTGGTCTTTTTGGAACAGGGTCTCCCTGTAGCCCTTGCTGGCCTGGAACTTGCTATGTAGACCAGGCTGGCCTTGACCTCCCAGAGAGACACCTGCTTCTGCCTCCCAAGTGCTGGGATTAAAGGCTTATGCCACCATGCCTGGTTATTTTTCAGTTTTAACTGAATAAAAAGGTAAATTGATGATCATGGGAGAAAGTCTTGATAAACTGGAAAATTTATTCCCATTTAAAAAATTCTCTCTGATTCTTTGTCCATTTGTAATTATCTCTTTGAAATTTATCAACCCCTAGTCATGCTAAGATAGCTGTTTGGTGGGAGACAATGTTAATAGTGCATGCTCTTCTACAGAAGTTCTGGTTCAAAGAATGAAATGTTTGCTATTCTCCTGCCCCCTGCATTATAAGCTGTGAACTGGTTATTCTATTTCTTCTGTGAGAATTTAAAAACATAGGAAGCAGACACATGATATGTTGGTATCCTCTCTTAGAATGAATGCATGTGGGGCATATTCTAGTGGGGACAGGACAAATAAATCAGAAGAGCAAAACATTAAGACCATCTGACACAAGCCCTGTCTCCTGTTATAACCCTACAGCCTGTACAAATCTAAAGAGGATCAAATTTGTTGATGAAATTCACAAGAGTTCAGCTTAAAAACAAGTAAAAGCTGTCACAAGTTAGGATGTGGTGCTGGGAAGAGGGCTGTGGCCAGTACGTAGCTTCTCTGGGAACTAGACTAATTTCTCAGCAAAAGAAAACCCGTTGGAAAAATTCTAATTCGTTTTTATGAAGAAAATATCCATTTTTTTAAAAAGCAAATCTATGCAGAATTTGCATAAACAACCTGAGCATATTTTTAAGTTCATGCATACATTTACCATGACATCACACATCTCAGACAGGACTTGGAGTGTCAATTTTCTTTTAAGGTTTCTGGTGACAGAAACTTCAAAAACAAGCCCCCCCCTTTTTTTTTTACAAATTGAATAATTGATGTTAAAAATAAATTTTGGTTTTCATATATTGCTATCCTTTGCTTCAATTCAATGTCATAAAATCCTGTTCCTGTAATAACACTAGGAAAACAATTCCCACTATTTCCAAGTGCTCCAAGGAAGTTCCAGTCCATAGTAAGGTTAGTTAAGTAGATTCCAGAAGCTTGTGCAGCCCCATTCCTTACTCTGACAATATTCCTAGGAGAAATCTCATGGCCAACTAGTCAGCAGGGATAGTTTTCCTGTTCAGAGGATTCTGAAAGGGAAAATGCTGGACACAAAACAATCAGGACATATGAAAGTTTGCGGTTGGCTCAAGTGAGAAGCCCTAACCTAAATGACAGCTGGTGGAAGACCTCCAGGCTGGGTGGAAGGTGGTTAGGTATCGGTGGTAGGAGCATTGAGACCTCCTACTCCTTTTCTTCTAACATGTCAAAACCTGTTTTTAGAAAACATTAACTGCTACGTGATTTTCTGCTTTCTTGGTACTATGTTTCAAGAGAAGGTATAAAATCTTATTCTATTAAGTACAGAACTTAACTTTGACTAGATATTATTATTATTATTATTATTATTATTATTATTATGTCTTTTTGAAACAGGTCTCTCTGTAGCCCCTCCTGTCCTGGAACTCACTATGTGGACCAGGCTGGCCTTGAACACACAGAGATCCACTTGATTCTACCTCGTGAGTGCTGGGATTAAAGGCATGTGCTACCACACCCAGCCCAGAATTGTTTTATTTTAAGAGCTATTTTCAACATTTAACCCAATGGCAGAGGAACATGATCAATCCTAAAGAAATACTTTCAAAATGAAAGGAACAAAAATGAATTTCATTTTATGATTTTTACATCTGGTTTTGGAAAGACACATGCAATTAACATCATTCTAACCAGTTTTCAGAAAATTTTGAATTTGCACCTTTAGCTAAAGGACAAGAATGTGCTTCTTTCCATACCTTTCACTTTGTTCTTTTTATGAAAGAAATGTGATATAAAAGAAATCAACCTGCCATGACCTTCTCAGGTATCTTAGGTGTGCCAAATGGAGTTCATGTTATTCAGCACACATATTTTTTAAATGTAATTATCACTATGGTGTAAGAAAGATGGGAGAGAGGAGATCCAGTGTTGAAACAATATCTGATGCTCAGATCCATAATCTTGGAACTAGCATTCAAATCTTCTTGAGTTTATTATTGCACTGGTCGAAATGGTAACTTTAGTAGAAAAAATTTGACTGAAAATAATATTCACATTTATTGTGCCTTATAATCTTAATCACTGATAGATCTGTCTGGACCTTGCCTTTCTTTTTCTTTCTTTCTTTTTTCTTTTTGGCTGAACCCAAGTTCAATATACCTTTTGATGTATTGATTAAGTATTATAACTACTTCTGAAATATAAGTAACAGTATCAAAATGGAGCCATATTTTTGTAGGTGGATGTATTAAGTTACCAAGTTGGGTAATTTAGAAGCATTATACATTAAAAATGGAAGGAAGGAAATTACTGAAAATATTTTTATGAGACATCTGCACACGTCCAATGTATTCCACAAAAGAACTCAAGGATATGGAAAATGTGCCCAAACCATACTTTTCTTTGGTTTTCAAAGCCAAAAACTATATATTCCCAGCTTTGATTTTCATCTAAAACACAAGAATGAATTTAAATTATACTGGGACTGTATCTTACTTAAAGGCAATGACTTTCAAATAGATAAGGGTAATATGTGATGAAACCCTACTTTACACATTTTCTTTGTGCCAGATTATTTCATCTTAAAAATACAATCTTGTCAACAGTATGGAAAATTCTCACCCATAACACTGTTTTAACCATATGATTTGATTATACAAGCATTATTATAATGCAGTGCAAAAATTTTTCAAGATTTTTTTCTTTAGATTACTTTTCAAAATCTTACAATAAAACGAGTTTAGTATTCTAAAGGTCCAGAAAATGTCATTTTCCACAAAACTATCCATTCGGATCACATCATTTTTCACAATACTGTCAATGAAATTTATAGTAAATTACTTTTTACATGAAATATTTTGGAAAGTAGTTGCAAATTTAATCATTTAGTGAATTGTTCTTCGTATTTAGAAAGAATGGGATAAAGAGTTGAGAATCTGACCTTCACATCAGAAGTTGGATCATTATAAGCCAAGAATAATCACATTTTTAGAAAAGATCTTACATAATTGATCTTTATTATATGGCTTCAATGAGTCTAATAAAAAGTTATGTAAATTAAAAGCTCACTGAGACTGAGTTGAAAAAAATTGGGCCCAGTCCTTCAAGCTGAATAGGCAATTTTCAATAGAAAGGGCTGTATAACCATGCTAATAAATCCGCTTTCCTTTCCCCTAGTGCATTTTTTGATTTGGCTAGATGAGTCTGTCTTTGTAGGCAAGAAGTTATGGGGGCTGGGCTTGGTTGTATTAACTATCAAAGCTGACCCAGTTACACTGAGGTTAGCTAATTTCAAACTTGGAATATTTTGTCATTGATGTGAATTTTTCTACCCTTTGCATACCTGAAAAATAGTAACTAGAGACACATTCGACCAACTCATATTTCTTAGAAGCAAAGAAACTATATGTTGTCTTTATTTATTTATTTATTTATTTATTTATTTATTTATTTCATTTTTAGAGAAACTCCCATAGGGGTTGAGGATGCATGTGCTGTTGCTCTTTGCCACTCATACACACATATATGGGTAGAATAGGAGGTGAGAGGGATGGGCCATAGACATTATAAATATGATTCAAAGAGCTATAAAGCCAGTAAGTTTATAGCATGCAAGTCCAGGATGCTACCTATCCTAAACATTTGTAGAGATACTATAGTGAGCTCTAATGTCTGCTGTTCAGTTGGAATGTTATTTTATTTTTCATATAATAAATTTGTTCTCAGAAAAAAAGAAAAACATGCCTAAATAGTCACTTATAGCATAACCTTTTCCCCAGGGCTGAGATATACCGGCAGGCATCAGCAAATCTATTGCTTGCAGTAGGAGAGGCCAACTGAAGAAACTACAAAGTCTGACAGTAGGGAATGGAAAAGAAAAATTGTGTGTGTTTTTTTTTAAAAGTAAATAAATTAAAATGAACTGTGATTTACAAAGCCAACTATTTAACTCTCCCTTAGGGGAATACATCAGAAACCTTTTGACAAAACTGAAAACGTGGAGGTCCTCTGAGTACATCTCTTAGGACATCTTGGCAGGCTGAGGAAGAGTCACAGTAAGCTGGATACTTACCGTGTCCTGTGAACTAGAAAATGAAGCACTTTCTCCTTTGGGAAGCCTGCCTTTCAGTGGTTGTTCCTTCTACAGGAAGGACATTCTCAGCTTTGGGAGATGGTGAGTCATCTTAAGGTTTAAGAATAAGGTACCTAACTATTTCAGTTCTCTTTCTTCCCTGTGCTGCCTTTGGAGGAAGCAAAATAGCATCAGGACCACATAACCTTTGCTGGAAGATGTGAACATCATGAATATGGCAAAAGGCATAATGTTAGAAAAGAATAGCAAAAAGCCACAACTCATCATAAGAAATCTCTAGGGAAATAATGAACACAAGCTAGTGAATCCATTCACAATAACACATCCTCAGAAAGAGAAATGTGATTTGGCATGCCTCTTCTACATCACACACCCACTTATCAATTGAGATTCACATTTACTTCTTTACCAACAAGTAGAATGCCTTAGCCAAGAGAACTGATTATTATAACAGAAGCTGTATGCCAGTGGTTAAGTTACCATGAATTGTACATTATCAACCATGAAATGACCAAATGTTTCTGAAGAAGTCATGAAAGTGTGCCCAGGACTTATTCTCGATGTAGCTGCCCAAGATCAGAACATCAAAATTGAAAGACTCCACATTTCCAGCCAAGAAACACTGAGAAACGTATTAATAGAGCTCATTTGTACTAGAAAAGACAGGGCTTCATCATCTTCTAGAAAAATATCTGATTTCTTCCACAAAGCTTTCAGACGTGTGCAGAGTAAACCATCTGCTCTCACTTTATTTTGATAGATTTAGATCAGGAACCTGGGAACTGTGGGGTCTAATGGAACAAGCCCAGTGTGTGAAAAAGCAGAGGGGATGGTAAGCTTTCATTAGTGGTGAGATCACTTCTTAGATGATACCACATTGGATAAGAGACTCTCGTCAATTTCTGTAGGCTTATTTCAAGCAGCAAATTTGCAATTTAATTTTATATTTGAAAAGCAACAACAACAAAAATTTAGCACATTGATATTAGAACCATAGAAAGCAAGGTTCTATAAAAATCTTCACTTGCGGGGTGATTGAATAATTACCATTGAACAAATTAACATTTGATCATAAGAACTGAGTCACTCAGAATTTTGTTGAAGTTCTTTTTTTTTTATTATTGTTTATTTTTGTATGTGTATGAATGTATTGTCTGTATGCAGGTCTGTGCACCCGTGTCGTGCAATGCAGCGGAGGTCAGAAGAGGGTCTCGGATTCTGCTGGAACTGGAGTTCTCCTGGAATTGGAGTTACAGACGGTTCTTAGCCGCCATGAGGGTGCTGGGGATCGAACCCGGGTCCTCTGCAAGAGCGTTGGTGCTCTTAACCACTAGGCTGAGTTGAAGTTCTTAAACGGTCAAGGGTACCATTGGGTTACTTCAATTCTGGCTAATAATTTTATATATAACTTGAAGATTAATATCCAGGAGACATATCAATTGTTCATTCAAGAAGAACATTTAAATTGTGCCTATTTCCTTCACATTTGAAAGTGTGGCACACAATACCACATAAGGACATGATGAGGAGTTTTATGGGAAATTTTAATAATTGGATGAATAGAGTCTCATCTACATGTACCTGGTATATATATTCTATTATTTCAAGAAATTACTTTTATCTCCTCTCCCTACAAATTCTTATTCCATTTCTGGTATCACCTCTTTCTGTCCACTATTAATTTTGTGAGATATCAAGTCAATAAATTATATAAGACAGAGAGTGAGGACTTAGTAACAAAAAACAAAGATCTACAGGGAATAAAAATTAATACAATGCATGTTACTAAATGCACACTTTACTTGTGTCCCTTGGGACGTAACTATGGTTCTGGTAGACAGTTTTATTGGGACTGCATAATTTGATATAAAATACTGTGTGCCAAAATTGCCTGACATGTAATAGTTTATCAATTCATGTTCTTGGGTACAGAAACATAGAAGATAAAGTTATATGAAAAGGTGGAAAAATGGTGAAGGAGAGGCATACCCCCCATTTATTACAGCATCACATAAAAAGATTCTGGCTCTCCGTGTTGATCTTGGGCTATTTAAAAGAACATTCCATGACCAAAGGACTGACATTTCTAAGAGCTTCAATCCTGGATGTCTACTTTCTTTTGGATGAGGATACCAATTGCACAATAATACCTTTTTGGTCTTTATTTCTTCAAAACATGAAAACGAACAACCGAAAATGAAGTAGATGACAATGAGAGGAAACATTCCACAGGACAGAATATGCTGTGTCATGGTGATTTGATCAGAAACAATTAGAAACTTTATTTTTCTGTGTCAATAATGTGTACCATTTATAAGGAACTGCACTGTTAGCGCACTTCCCCTAAAGCCGTGCACAATACACACAAAATAAAACAATCAAACAAATAAAATGAAACAATTTTACACATAATAATTAAAAACAACCCTGAACAACCAGAATCATATTTTCCCTAAGCACGAAAATTGAAAAGGCAAACAAACCAAAAAGTTTTGAAATTGAAATTGACCAACAGCAAGGATTTCTTGAAGTTCTCTGTGATAATTCACTACAGGACTATTAACATGTCAAATATGGCTAAAAAACGAGTGCAAAAATCTTTCTAATGCTTAAACAGCTTATGTCCCTTGACTATATTTACTTGGTACATCTAGACTACCTTTCCATTTTTTTTTAAATCTAAAAACAAAAAAACAAAAACAAAACTAGGATGGGTCAGAATGTGCCCCTAAGGAGTCACCAATGTTGGTGGGCCATGAAAGACCGGGGCTGTGACCAGCAAGTGCCATTGCCACATAGATAAAATCAAGTTAACAGAGTCTTCTCAATGACTGAAGTCACCATCATGATCCCATCATGATCGCCTGTCTTGGTGTAAAGTAGGATGATGAATAGATCTGCAAGCTGGCCAAGAATAAAACTGATTTACATTCTCTTAAGGAAAACCTTGGATATCTAGACAACTGTTTTGCTGTACAATTTTAATGGGATCATATTTTAAAAGGTCATAATTATTTTTCTTTTGCAAGCTACAGCTGTTTCACCATGATTGTGTTAACCCTTACTTGTGGAATAGTAATGATATTCACTGTCTTATTCCCATGGGGGCAGATGTCTGGGCTGTCTTGGTCACTGTACAACTCCCAGGAGGTAGCACATTACCTGGACTTTTAAATGGGTAACCAGAATTTACTTTTTCACTCAGTCACTAAATGCTTATTAAGTGACAAATGATTATAATCTCTGAATGAAGAAAGAAAATAAGTTTCAGCAACATTTATTTCTTAAGCATCAATGACTCAGTTCAGAAGGACGGCTCCAGAGAAGTCTCTGGAAGGTGGGCAAAAGCATTACATTTTTCCTCAGTAGTGGAAACGCTACTTTGGAATGTTGGGTTATCCTTGTACTTTGGTATTTTTAAATAGAAAGAGCTGTTCTTGTCCAAGTCTTTGAAGCTCCTTGGTGTGACCTTCACATGGGGGGCAGTCTCACGGAATCCTCTCCTTTCAGTCATACATAGAGGAGGCAAACTTCTAAAGCCCCACTGGTCACAATAACTTCTTTCCCACTCAGGAGTTGCTGATGAATTCAGGGAGTCTAGACTGGAAGGTGAATGAAATAGGGCTCAAAATAGCCTTCTACATAAAAAAATAAAATGAGCTAGCACTATCCATCATCTGTGCCAGACAGAGCAGATGTGCAATAAATACTTTGGGGGATGGGGTCGCGTGGAAACCATGGCTCTAGAAATCCAGGCACATCTAACACATCCTCTTCTCTCCAATGCCTTTCTATTTATTAGATTTCCTGAATTAATCGGTGATTCTTAGAGGCTAATGATATGTTCTACATGGCTAGTATTCCAGGAACATCTTTGTAGTTTGCCTGCTATCCTCTCAGTAACTTTAATTTATTCTCCACATGACATTATTGCTTCTTAGAAATGAACATGCATATTCATGAACAATAAGCCATTTTCTTCTTTTATCCCTATTAATAATCAACTCAGTAACAACACAAAAGTAACAACTCAGGTGAAAGGAAAACTCACTTATGTCTTCAATGTCCAATCAACATTGCTGATGGGAGAACAGTATTTGCTACACTCTACTATATACAGATATACGCTTTGCTTTGTTTTATTTGTTTTCATTCATGCACTGTGTAACAGGTATCACAACAACATTCCCAAACAGGCACATGAAGGAGGGTAAATGTTCAGTCACGACTGGAACAGGATTGTGCAAGCTGTGGATGCCTCTAAAATAAAACTCATGGACCATCCCGGGCAATAGCAACATGGGATCTGGACACAGGTTGATGTAGATGGAAAGGATGATGGACTATTGGTATGGGATTAGTCTTCCTGCTTGCATGGAGATGGGTGGATAGGCAGGAGGAGAAGGTTTGGGATGGGGTAGCTAGGGAGTGAGCAGGGCAGGACAGAATAAGGGCCTTGCTAATCACAGTCTAGAGCTAAAGAGAAGGAATGAAAGGTTTTGCATGTTCCTGGGATCTAGGCACGTTTTCCCCGTACCTGTTGAATAAGAGTGCCAGGCACCACACCCTTAGGCATCAGACTGCATCTAGAACCATCACTTTTTCCATGTCTTCCTGGAGGCAACTTCACCTCCGCTCACATTCTGGAGTTAGCATAAAGTTTAGTTACAGAGTGAAGACACGCTTCTTTCTTCTTCCATGCCCAGATCATTCTTAATCCAAAGTAATGTTTAAAGTGTTTGGAGGAGGGGAGGAAAGAATCTTAATGATTTCAATATTTATCTCAAACCCATTTACTTTGGCTGGATCACCACCTCCCATAAAGAAGTAAACAAAGCAGAACAAACAAAATCGAAAGCCGACCATCAGCCCCCTCCCCAACCCTACTAAAAACCAAACTAAACCAAAAAAAATAAAAAATAAAAATCCAGAAAGAAAATCAAAGCATGAACCATTTATGACCTTGGAGAGAGCACAGCCTTTTGAGGCTGAGCTGAAAGACGGCCCTGCCTCCATGCCTTGTTCAACACGACGATGCCTGGGGAATGAGAGGGATGGTTTCTGACTTCGGCCCTGGTACAGAGTATGCTCTTGAAGCTGGATTCCATCAGCAGGGACGTGAACAATGACAAATGTCAGTTTCCTCTGTTCATTATACATAATTTTATGTTTATATATGTATTATATAAATTTATTATATCTGATTGTTCCTTAGAAGCCTTTTATGTGACAGTAGGCCTCCAGGGAGGAGAAGAAAATGTACAAGAGCCAGAGGAGAACAAAGAGGCTGGATGTGAGGATCTTGGCAGTCCGGGGCCCACCCAGCTCACCTCCAATTTCTGGCCTCCGTCGATACAGCAGCACCCCCACATTGATGAAAGCGAAAATGGTGAAGAGAGTGACAGAGAAAGCGAGTGTGCCAGGGGACACTCTGAACTGTTCCCCGTTGGCTGCGTGGTAGATGGCAGCGATGGACCAGGCCACACCGATCCCCAGAAAGACATTCACTGCGTTGCTTCCAGTGACGTTGCCTATGGATGCGTCTGCATACTGGTCTTGGGTGGCTGCCACTTTGCTGGCAAACGTGTCTGCAGAGAAAGAAGAGAAAAGCCATGACCTTCAATTAACCTTTTATAGAGGCCCATGGAGAGCTCGGAGCTTCTGAATCAAACCCTGAGTGTATATGCCCAGGGACCCACAGTGGACTTCTGTGTTTGTCTGAATCAGTTTTATGGTCAAAAGAATGTGAGGCAGATATCAGGAGTCAAGGGCTTGGTGTTGGCTATATTACTGACAGAGAAAGTGATGTTAGGTTTTGTATCTACAGACACATAGTTCATTGTGTGCTGAGCTTTCATGGCAGATTGCAGGGTCCACAGCCTCGCTATATCAGAATCTAGAGGGTCCTTCAAAGGACAGAATATTCCAAGGCTCCACTCAGCTGTTCTTGGTCATAATTCCTGGAGCCCAGGAAGCTATTTTCACCACATCCCAAAAGATTTTTAGGTCACTACAGGTTGAAGCGGCTGCTGGAGTGTAGTACAAAAATGCTGTATCAGCAGCCTTTGCTTACAGATGAGAAAGTTATGATGGTGTCAGGAGAGATTTCCAAAATTCGGAAGCAAGTCAATATGGGAACTCAAAAGAAACAGACTATAATAATATCTGACATTCACCTAGAGTCTCATGAATAGGAAAGTAGGCTCATTTCTATGATGGTATTGATTGTGATGACAATTCTATACAGTGAAGAAACTAGGCTGAAAGATAAGTAATGGGTGCCACATCACACAGCCAAGAGGAAACCATGGCTAGATGAGCTCCTGCCTTCTGTCTTCAAGACCCATGGTTGTTTAGTGTGCCACCTTACCTGTCCCAGTGCCATGGATACCGATGAGCATCCTCAAAGCTCTTATTTACCAATAATTCTTATAGCATTTTTCTGTGATAAGAAAAATCATGGCTCACAAAAAGGAAGGGGCTTTTAACAAGAATCGTTTTGACTTCTGGATGCTAGGGTATAGAAGTTTCAAATCCTCCATTCACAATGAACTCTGTGAACCTAGGTGGGCCTCAGTTCTACATCTGTGAAGCAGGTTCCTGATACTCATTTTGGATTGCTGTTTCTCGGGTGGAATATAATATGCAAGATGCTGCTTATGCTTTGGGTAAGGGTAGCTTTTTGTTGTTTTGCAAAGATAATACAAATAGAGCAATCTAGATTAGTTTAAAGGCTGGGCAGAATGTGATATAGCCACACTTGTTAGTCATGAATACAATCAACGTCTTGTTTATGTGACTCCTGGTTTCTGACATCAAAGTTCTTTCAGGTCTGGTAAGACGGCCCCTGAATAAAGATGCTTATTGAACAGGCCTGTCAACCTGAGTTCCAGCCTTGGAACTTAGGAAAAAACTGAAGGAAAGAACTAGCTGCATAAAATTTTCCTTGACTTCTACACCTGTGCCATGACATTCCAGCACCACCCCCGACACCACACACACCAAAATAACACTAATAGAAAAAGTTGTTTCCGTTGCCTTTGTAAATCACCAACACAGTATGTTTACAGTAGGTGTAATGGTTATATTGAATTCACATTTGCAAAGTTAGTAATAGTGAGTGTTACAGGCCTATCAGCTTCTGTCTTGTCTGCTCTGGGCCTCCTGGGTGACCTGCATACCCTGAACTGGCAGAGTCATGGGATATTTGAATCAGTTTCTTCTCTCTGCTCCTATTCTGTCATCAGTGTCCTTACTGAATAAAGCTCCACAGGAATGATACACAAAGCCTTCATGTTTGTATCATCCTGCAGATTCACTGCTTTATGATGGAGAAGAAGGTTATTTAGGCCGTCCAGAGCCTACTGCACCTGCAATCTCATATGCTTTCTAAAGGGGAGCTAGTCAGTCCTTGACGAGGCTCATCTCATTGGTTCTGATCATTGTCTATGATGGATCCAGATTTTATGCCTCTTCCACAATTAAAGAAATAGAGACAAACACTGGTTATTCCATGCCAGACGCTATGCTATGCAGGCTGTGTGCTTATTCTCATTTAATCATTTTACAAGTTTATGGGATAGATGATTCGTTTTTTAAGTTTTAGAATCTGTGACATTGTTATTTTATGTCTCTTGGATAGGGCCCTGGACAGCAGAAGAGAATTTTATGTCAAACCTGATTTCGGAGTCCTTCCCAGTCCACACCACACTGCCCTTCCCAGGAAGACTCCGGGTTTCATTCTTCTTAGTCCATTTAACATCTCCCCAATTCTCCCACTCAGAAACTTTGAAGAAGGTTCTCATTAATGGTCTTTTGTTTATCAAGAACAGGGCTGAGAAGGTACAGCTTGCTAATCTACATCCTGGATGTGAGCTGCCTTCCCCTCTCCATCAGTCTTTGCAGTCGGATCAGGATCCTCAGAGACTGATGAGCAAAAGCAAAGCCAGACAAATCTTAGTGTTCTTTGTATTTCATTATTAAGAGTTATTAGGAGCGGCTTCAGCAGCTTTTGAAAAAGTGTTTGTGCTTTTCTTCTTCAAGGGCAGACAGTTCAGTGGAACAAAGAAGGCAAGAAAAGAGTCCAGGGTGAGATAAAGCAGCGTTCCATAGAGGAAATGCTGCTGAGGATGCCCTGATCTGAAGTGGCTGCTAGGTCACGTGAGATGGGGCAGCAGGAGGGCGGGAGATCCCCTCTTCAGGATGTGGGGACAGGTGAGAGACCCCTTCCCGTCCTCCCACACAGCGAATTGCTTCCTAGGTACCCCGTCTCCATTCTCTCAATGGCAACCCCTGCCAGTATATTCAAGAAAGGAGGAGAGTCAAAGATTCCTGTCCAGGGCCTTTACTACCCAGACCTGTTCTGATGGCTCAAGTGAAGAGCATACTAGGTCTATGCCATTCTCTACTCATGTAATTTTTTAATACCCTGTTTCTGTGAATACTGCATGAATAGCAGGTTCCTATTTTAAATGCCTTTCTCTGGAGTCTCTAACAATTAGAAACAAAATAACTAGCTTGTCACATAAATAAAACATGTTCTTGTCCTCTTTGAGTCTGGTAGATTTTATTTACATGGGTTATATACCAGGCCTTTTGTTTATTTCTATTTTCATTTCAAAAGCTATGTAAAACTGTAGGAATACATGCCAAAGCCAAACCATTCACCTTAACTCTGATAGCTATAATTCTAGTTGCCAAATGAAGTTGATAGGATCTCCCCAAATCACCTTCTATTGCTGCTTAGTGCACCAAGCAACACATCACATACCACATATTAGGAGATGCTAAGCTCTGCCTTGAACACTAAACCTGTAACCTGACTGAGTTTAAGCAAGACAAATGTTACTCTCCAAAGTAAAATCCAAGAAGCAACTTCCACCTCTGTCTCAGAAGAATGTAATAATATACAGAAGTTGGCTCACCACATGAAAAGATGTAAGAATCCCATCTCTAAATTCAGACTCATTGCCGACTACAAACATCTGTTCCCCTGTTCCTATCCCTCTAGCCCAGCTTCTCATGGTCATTCTTGCTGTAAGTCCGACCTTGAGCTCTGAGTAATTTTAGACTAGTTGTAAAGTTTCAGACTTTTGGTCTTGTCTTCTTAGTACATATGACTATAAGTCAGCAAGAAGGAAGATTTGCCCAGGAGGCAGCATGGCTGGAATTAAGCCACATATCACAGAGATCTGTTTCAAGTACACTTTAAATAATCTTGGCCAAGTCATCTGGTCAGTATACAAAAATAACACCTTCTTCTTTCCTCCAGGAATTATTTTTGCCTGGATTTCTTCAACTTTATAGCACTTACAGACTAAGATTTAAATATTTCTCCTTCAAATGGGCAGTGTCACAGGTCAGACACAGGTCTCTGTGTTATAAATCATGAGGCTTCTCTTTAGATGGCTCATCTTACTTTCGACTCTTGGCATGCCTTGAAGACAACTGCCCAGTTCTGAAGTGATTTGTGCTTAGGAGTTGTTTTTTTCTGGGCTTCAGCCTTGAGATGGAGATATGGTTGCTTTCCCACAAATGTACAAATTACTGGCAATGTAAGACAAGACCCAAGCTGTACAGCGTTTCATGGTGTCAAAGTGAAAGAAACCTCACCAGGGAGATCCCTCAGTGCTTTCTACTAACTGAAGGTTCCTTCAAATTTTTTTTCCAGTTCCAGTTTCATCATCTAAAAATGAACTTAGAAGAGCCCTACAATTCTTTCTCCCTATTGCTAGGTGATCCACACAATACACCAGGGTATTAAATCTGTATGCACACGTTTGATGTTTTTGGAAGGAGTTTCTGTATGACTCATCTTTTCCATTAGAAGTAACTGAAGATTCTAGGAATAAAGCTTTTTCAGCCCTGAAGACCTTACAGTAATCAAGCTTTGTCAGTTTTTATTAAATTAAACCACATAGCACAACCTTTTATCTTTTAACATTAGATAAGAAATGTTGACGAAGTTATTAGCATCCACTGACTTGAACAGTTGCTCACCTCCATGAGGGAAGCCACAGTATAAATGGGGCAGAAAGAGCTCTATCTCAAAGGCTGTGTTTAATTTTAACAATGTTTACATACTTTTGAGACCAAAAAATACATGGAAACCTTCAATTACAGAAATTTATATTTGGGCACCAATCTAGGTGGACTCATTCTGGACTCTGTAGGGAAGGGAGTCAGGAATATGCTTTTTAACAAGTGTCCTGTTTTCCAAGGTCAGAGAACCACAGTTCTAAGATGTGGAAATGGGAGGAATTGTTCCAGTGCCTACAGTGTAGGGCTCCGCTGGGAGGAGTTGATGCTGTAGCTGAACCAATCAGAGATGAGAGCATCTGGTTGCTCTTGGAAACACAGATGACCCAGATACGATGGTCATTTTGTCCATAATACAACTTGGGTGGGCTTGTTGGAGGTGCTGGAGCTGTCTAGCTGTAACTCTTCTCATTGTGAGTTATGTGATGCATTTAAAAACCATTATTTTAGCAAAGTTACATTGGAAGGCCAATGGAATGGGGGCATTACATAAATTAACTGGATTCTGGTGCCATTTCAAGAGGAGATAAAGTAGGAAGATTATTGCATAGGGTTTGAATTAGATTTCACTGCGAGTGAAATCTAATGAGACTTTAGGATTATTAGCTATTTCTATAACAAGACAGAGCTAGAGAAAGTATTGAGAAGCCTGACTTACGTGTCTAAACTTTTGGAGAACTTTCAGAAATGACTTACCAATTTTATAATACTGTGTTTTCAAAGACTTATTTTTTTTATGTATATGAGTGTTGTGCCTATGTATGTATGTGCACTGTGTGTGTACCTAGTGACTGCAGGGGCCACAAGAGGGTTTCAGATCCCTGTAACTAGAATCACAGGTCATTGTGAACCACCATGCTGGTGATAAGAACTTAATCTGTGTTCTCTCCAAGAGCAGCAAGTGCTCTTAACTGCTAAGCCACTGCTCTAGCCTCACAATCCTGTGCCTTTGAATGTGATATAAAATATTCTTTAAAATTAAAGAGATTCTTATTTTGAAACTTACGTAAAGCCCACACCATCAAAAGACCTTAGTGTTCTCCTGGTTGACTTCCTCATCTTTCCAGTGCCTGTAAGGCAGGGGCTGGTTAAATGATGCTTATACTCTCCTGTCTTTTCCTCCCTTCCATATACACTTCTGCCTGCCTCTTGTAGAATTCACACAGAAATAGTTTTATCAGTTGCTTATCCTTCTGCTATCACTGGAGGACCTTAAATAGGTTTGATCTTAGGTGTTAACATTTATTTACCCAAATCAATATGGAAATACCTTCCCCACATCTGTTCACATGAAAGCAATACCTATTTGGACTCCAAGTAGAGATCCAGAAATTAATTACTGACATTAAATTCATTAATGATGGGTTAGAGAAAGGGTGGCAAAACTGAATAAAGGGAAGACACTTTAAGATTCTGCTCATAAAAGTTGTCCCTCTGGAACTGCATGCATGGATAGAAGGACAACCAGGGGTGCACACACTATATGCACAGCTGCCCAGGTGGGTTTGTGGCTTGCAGGCCTTTGGCGGCCCACCCCAGCAGCTGTCAACCCAACACTAGAGCCATAGAGAGGAATTGCGTGTGTGGACAGAAGGACAGCCAGGGGCGCACACACTCCGTGCACAGCTGCCCAGGTGGGGTCCAGCACAAGGACCAAAGGAGTAATACAACCCCCCCCCCCGCTCAATCTACTGATACTGTGGTTTACTGTTGTTGGGAGAATCCAGCAGTGTCAGTGATTGGAGGCTGCATAACCAAAACTGAGGAAGAAACCAGCAGGAAGCAAACTGAGTGACCAACCAATCCACCATATTAACATTTGAGATTAGCAACAGAAGGCAAACAAATAAACAAAGGGGGAAAACAACAATAACAAAAAATACACATGCCAAAAACACAATGAGAAAACAACAATAAAAAGCTCAAAATAAATCCCTACCAAACTCAGCCAATCCTGTAGAAGAGCCCAACAAGAAGATATCGCTGGAAGGAAACCAAGACACCAACTTTATAAGAACAATTGTAGACATATTCAAAGACTATAAAGAACAAATCAGAGAACTAAAGGGAGAGAATGAAAAACTCACGAAGGAACTAGAAGGAAAGAATGATAAATTCCATAAAGAACTAAAAGGAGAGATTGACAAACTCAAAAAAGAACTAGAGGTAGAGAAATATAAACTCCAAAAAGAAGTAGAGGAAGAGAAATACAAACTCTGAAAAGAACTAGAGGGAGATAACGACAAACTCTGGAAGTAGAAACATTGAAAAGATCTCAGGCTGAAAGGAAAAAAGAATCTGACCAGCGAAGCAAGGAGCTACAAGAAGAGAATGAAAAGCTCCAAAAGGAAGTGGAAATACTGAAGAAATCACAGGATGAAATAAAAAAGGAAGTTGAACATTGATCCAATCAGCAGGAAAGGATGGGAAAAAGCCTCAGAAGCAGAATGGATGAAGCAGAAAAAAGAATATCAGACCTACAGGATAACACAGTGCAGCTAGAAACCTCAAGTAAAGATTATGAAAAATTAAAAAAAAAAACAAAAAACAGAAGAGTGGAACAACCAAGAAATGTGGGACACTATGAGAAGACCAAACCTCCCCATCATAGGGATAGAGGAAGGAGAAGAATCCCAAGAGAATGGTATTGATCAATCTTCAACTGAATAATAGAAGAAAACTTCCCCAAACTGAAAAAAGACAAACCCATACAAATACAAGAAGCACATAGAACACCAAATAGACAAGACCAGAAAAGAAATTCCCCATGTCATATCATAGTTAAAACACTAGGTGCTCAAAACAAGGACAAAATACGGAAATCCACAAGAGAAAAACAAGTTACATATAAGGGGAAAACCCATCAGAATGACAGCTGACTACTCAGTGCAAACTATGAAAGCCAGAAGAACATGGACCAAAATATTCCCAGTGCTAAATGACTTTAGATGTCAACCTAGATTACTATATCCAGCAAAAATGTCAATCATAGTTGAAGGAGAAAGAAACACCTTTCATGACATAAACAAAATGAAAGAACACATGTCAAAAAACCCAACACTTCAGGAAATACTTGAAGTAATTCAAAGAACAGAGGAAAGGAGCAACTATCCTTAAGCAACCCAAGATAGAAATTACCAAAAGCATAACAAAGTAAATAAATGCCTAGACCAAGAATGCAAATGAAAAATAAGTTGAAAGGAAACGACACACATCTCTCAATAATATTCTTAAATATTAATGGACTAAATTCCCCAATCAAAAGACATATACTGGGAGAATGGATTAGGAAACAGAATCCATCTGTATGATGCCTCCAAGAAACCCATTTCACTCTCAAGGACAGACACCACCTTAGAGTGAAAGGATGGAAAAAAAATTCCAAGCAAATGGTACCAAAAAGCAAGCAGGAGTGGCTATTCTAATATCAGACGAAATAGACCTCAGAGTAAAATTAATCAGAAAAGACAAAGAGGGCCATTATATCCTTATAAATGGAACAATTAACCAGGAAGATTTCACAATCTTAAATATTTATGCACCAAACTCTGGTGCACCAAACTTTATAAACACAATCTTTCAGGACCTCAAGACACAGATTAATCCCAGCACGCTAATAGTGGGGGACTTCAATACCCCACTGAGCCCTGTGGATAGGTCACCTGGACAAAAACTAGAGAGACATCAGATCTGAACAATACAATACAATACACCAAATGGACCTCACGGGTATCTACAGAACATTCCACCCAAACACCAGAGAATATACTTTCTACTCAGTACCCCATGGAACATTCTCCAAAATCAACCACATAATGGGACATAAAAGAAATGTCAACAAATACAAAAGGACTGAAATTATTCCATGCATTCTATCAGATCACAGTGCAATAAAAATATCAACACCAGGGTTAGCCCTGCTAACTATAGGAGCACATGGAGACTAAACAACACAATCCTGAACAATTAGTTGGTCAGAGAAGAAATAAAGAATGAAATAAAAGCATACCTGGAACTAAACAAAAATGACATTACAACACAACAAAACCTGTGGGATACATTAAAGTCAGTCCTAAGAGGGAAATTTATAGCCCTAAGTGCCCACATTAAAAAAACATAAAGAGAACAAATAAACGATCTAACACCACAGCAAGGAACACTTGAGAAACCACAAGAAATGAACCCTAAACCCAACAGACAGGAAGAAATAACAAAAATCAGAGCAGAAATCAATGAAATAGAAACAAAGAAAACAATAAAAACATCAATGAATCCAAAAGCTGGTTCTTTGAAAAGATAAACAAAATAGACAGACCTCTAGCCCAGTTAACCAAAAGAAAGAAAGAGCAACTCCAAATCAATAGCATTAGTGATGAAAGGGGAAACATCACAACAGATAAAGAAAAGATCCAGACAATCATATGAGAATACTTCAGAAACATATACTCTATTAAATTTGAAAACCTAAGAGAAATGTATATCTGAAATCCTGGGATTCGCCAAAGCTTAAACAAGAAGAGACTGACAGCTTAAACAGACCCATAATACTTGAGGAAATTGAAGATGTAATAAAAAACCTACAACAAAAAAAGCCCAGGCCCAGATGGTTTCACAGCAGAATTCTATAAAACATTTAAAGAGGTCTTACAACCATTACTACCCAAACTTTTGAGAAGGATACAGACAGAGGGAAATATCCCAAATTCCTTCTATGAAGCCAACATCACTCTAATAGCAAAACCAGGCAAAGACACAAACAAGTAAGAAAACTATAGACCCATATCTTTAATGAACACAGATGCAAAAATTCTCAACAAAATACTTGCAAATCACATACAGACCCACATCAAAAACATCATCTATCATGACCAGGTTGGATTCCTACCAGAGATGCAGTGATAGTTCAACATACGTAAATCAATAAATATCATAAAACACATAAATAGACTTAAAGACAAAAATCACAGGATCATCTCAACTGATGCAGAAAACGTTTTCAACAAAATCCAGCATCCCTTCATGCTTAAAGTCTTAGAGGAATTGGACTGGAGGGGTCATTC
>VZQC01006227.1:4137015-4232008 GCA_009823505.1 Rhizomys pruinosus | reverse complement strand
CCTCGGACACAAGCCCCCACTTCCAATGCACAGGAGACCTGGGGGGGGGGGGCGGAACTGACAGGAACTGTCACTGTCTGGCCATCCGTTAGCCTTACTATTAGACGACCAGGACCAGATTTTTGGAGAGGAACCATTGCTGTTGTTGTCTGGGAGGATCCTGACCTATCTTGATGGGGTCTTCATTTTGCAAAAGAGCGAAGATAATAGTTTTTTTTTAATTCCAGACTTAGTTCTGGTGATAAAGAATTAGTAAAAGCAGAAAAAGACAAGAATCTTGGACAAACACAATTACTACTCTCCTCCAAAGCTAATAAGATGAGTGATGCTGGGCAGGGTGGACCACAGAGCCAGGCTGTGGGTATAGACAGGGTTAGGGGAAGAGGCAAGGGCTCCAAGCCAAGCTCAGTGCCTTCCTCAAATGCTGTTATGAAAATCAAATCCATTTTATAACTTAACCACTGTGGCTGGAACTTGCTACAACCCTCTAACACATGCTTGTAGCTCACCACCAGCAATACATATCCTAATTTCGAATGTCAGGGTTCAAAACACTGGAGTGGAGGGCAGTGGGATGCTCGGTTATATGAGTCCAGGCAAGCAGGTGGTCCAGGGAAAGATGTTGTGGAACAGGTAACCCCTCCTGCCCAGTCGTAGACCCGCCCCAGTGAGAGAGGAGAGAGCTGGTGTGATGGTAAAGGCACGCCATTTGAAGAAGAACACACATGTACACAGATGCATCCACATACAATAAGATTCTCATCTGGACAAGAATCTATGAGTGGGGGCTGGGGAGATGGCCTAGCAGCTAAGAGCGCCGACCGCTCTTACAGAGGACCCGGGTTCGATCCCCAGCGCCCACATGGCGGCTGAGAACCGTCTGAAACTCCAATTCCAGGAGAACTCCAGTTCCAGGGGAATCCGACACCCTCTTCTGACCTCCGCGGCATTGCACGACACAGGTGCACAAACTTGCATGCAGACAGTACATTCATACACATACAGAAATAAATAAAATTATAAAAAAATTGAAAAAAAGAATGTAAAGTTGCACATCTTTATACCTGCATGCAACTTTACTGTTAAATGTGAATCTCTAAATGTGTTTGGGAATCCACCTATAGTTTATTTTCAGAACTTGTAATTTTGACTTATGTGTGGAGTGTATATATGTATATTTTGGAATAATATAAAATAAAAAAAAATAAAAATAAAAAATACAACAAAAGAACCAAAAAAAGAAAAAAGAAGAAAGGCAAGCTGAGCAACATTAATATTATATTTCTTTTTATCTGAAAGCAATTGTGCTGTTATAATGTGAATCCCTTAACAGGCTCTAGAATTAACTTACCACTTATTTTCAGACTTTGTAAATTGCAGTATATGGGTGGAGGGTACGTATTCATATTCTAGAGTAATTTAAAATTAAAGGGGGAAAAGTGAATTCCTAAACATAGCTTGGAATTAAAAGTTTATTTTCAGAGGTCATAATTTTGGTATACATGTGACATATACATGTATATTTTGGAGCAATACAAATGGGAGGGAACAACAACAACATAAGGACTGGGTCAAAGAAGTGAGTGAAACAGTTAACTTCTGCCCCAAACAATAAACCTCTGCAGAGAAAAACTTTAAAAAGACTGAGAAAAAGATGCAAAACATGTATGGCATAATGCATGAACTGGGGTGGGGTGGGGGGCATAGAAAGGGGAATGTGTCTAAACTGGACTGAGAAATGATGTATGAAATACCCAACACATCAATAAAATATTTTATAAAAAAAAGAAAATACTCGGCATAATTGTAAAAAGGATGCAAATCAACAACTATTCACTATTTTTATTATGAAATAAGTTGCTACTTAGTTTCAAAAAAAGTCCCTCTGGAAAAGAAATAGGGACAATGACATGAGAGATTTCTAGAAGTGAAGGAAACAGAGGTTAGTAAAAGCTGCAGGACGCACACTGGTAGGATCACAGCCCCTGCTGCTTGTCATGTTTATCCTCAGTGGCAAATCAGAATCAGCTGACAACTTTTGGAAAGGGCAGCTTGATGTCCCTTCCGGAATTTCTGCTTCATTGGTCTGGGATGGAGCCTCAGCAACAGACAGTTCTAAAACTTTCACTGCCAGGCTGACTCTTGAGACTGTAATGAGTGTCTGGAGGAGACCAGCCCATGTGTGCTTGCAGCCTTGGTGTGCTCACTTGTGGACTCCTCTTTGTTTATTTACTGAATGAAGTAAAAAAGTCCTTTGTAAATTATAGTGTTAGAAGTTCCAATGTATGCTTGACAGGTAAGAGGTATAACGTTGACTGCTCTGCAAGGGGTACTTTGGTTCCTATTGACCCAGGTAGATAATGACTATGTTATTCCTAATTGGTTCTGTTGGTTATTGAAATATTTCTTAAAGTGAGGCTAATGTAGATGGCTAATCTGTTCACCTGAGTCTGTGCTACTCTCTAGGTAGACATGAGTAGTGCTGAGGAATACTGGCCCTGAAAGTGCTGATCTGCATAATCCCATTTGGGTGATAAGGAACCCAAGCTGTGGAGAATGTTCTGCTCCTGCTCTCACTATCCATGGAATGACCTATAATACCTCAGGATAATTAAACTCCTAGGCTTCTGACACATCATTTGTAAATAGGGAAAATATAAGTGTCCATTTCTGTGTCCACTTATTCTTAACCTGATCTTAAGAAGTAATACAAAAAGGCTTAGCATGCTACTTGAGAAGTTGATAGTCACAGAAAATATTACTTCTTGTTTTCGGAATTATTATTTTTCACTAATAAAGATTATGGTGAAGCTATTATCTTTTATTCGAGTTTCCTCCCAGGGGGGCTATTTCTGGCAGTAGTCTTTGTTAGTAATGTGGGAGCATGTGGTTCTGAGTGTGCTGTCCACAAATGATGGTGGCGATAAAGAGAGAAGTGATCATTTATTGGGGCTCACTAGGTTAAACATATGTGAAGTCTCATTTAATATACAATATAACCTCATGTGCCCACTGTTACTACACTCATATTATAGATGGGGAAGTTAAAGTATAGAGCATAAGAAAGTGGCTCAAAGTTAAACCATCAATAAGGCTAGGGCTCCATCCAAGAATCCAGGATTTGAAATCACCAGTTCACAGGGCAATAACAAAGATTAGACCACGGACACATCTTAAATTTGCAAGTGAACAAACTCAAAGATAACGCTAAGAATGTTAGCATGATCCCTGCCAAGTGTATGACAGGATCTTAAGTGGCAGACTGTTTGAAAGAAAATTAATAAAATCCTTTTATATAGGAATATTAGCTTGGCTTCTTAAGCAAAATACTACATTGAAGAAGACTAGAAACATAAAAAAAGAGATACTTAAATGGAAGACCTTCCATTCTTTCAGAATGATAACAGAGAACAGTAACACATCAAAGTAAATTTTTCATTCCTTAAATTCCTGGCTTCTCTGGGACCACACTTATATTGTCTCTCTATGGTATGTAAAAATAGGCATGGATGAACTTATTTTTAAAACACCACCAAGTTTTCATATTTCTACTTTTGAAATATGATTCTATTACTTTTATAATAGAACTTTATTTGTATTCACCAAGTCTATGAGAGCAAAAATTTGGCAGGATTTAGTCCAGAAATATTGGACTAATTCTTTTTTTGGGGGGGGAAGGGTTTATTCATCTTACATCTCCCAGGTCACAGTTCATCACTTAGAGAGCTAAAGGCAGGACCTCAGGGCAGGAACCTGGAAGCAGGAGTTGAAGCACAGGCTACTACTGGCTTGCTCCCCTGGCCCATGCCCAATCTGCTTTCTTTTTTTTCCCCCAAAGCCAATTTTTTATTGAAGCTTTGTACATTTCATACAAAATTTCCCAATCAAATCTGGACCCATCCCCCGCTTCCCCTCCTCCCCCATCAGAGCTATTGGGCTAATTTTGAAAAGGAAGAAAAGCAAAGGCAGATTTGGAGCTAAATGTTATGTCAGCCAGCATTTCCCCATGCAGCAGGTTTGGGATGCAGAAACTGACTTCCTGCTCAAAGACGACTGAGGCTGTCCTGCACAGACCAGTGCCCAGTTCATTCTCTGTTCCCAGTTCTCCCTCCTTCCCCCCTTGTATCAGACAGCTGGTTTCTTTACTTCTATGCTTTGTTGTTTTTCTGGAAAACCTGTCTCTTACTTGAAATGCTCTCAGAATCTCTCCTCTTCAAGTCCCATTCTAGAGATGGGAAAAATATATGTGCTTTGGAGCTAGAGATTTTGATAGGGAGACGGAGGTAGCTGAGAAGGATCTGGCAGACATCTTGTAGTAGAGACACGCCCCCCAGCCTCCCATTCTCATCTGTAGGTAGCCTTAGTGGGTTATGAGGGAATTTCCTTGTCAGCTCAATTACACTATCCTGACTGACTCTGTGGATCTAGACAATAAACTGAAGATACCCAGCATGTTCCTCTGCCCTAGGGATATTGACCCAATTATTTATTCTACACACAGTCTCTTTTTTAATGTGTTGCTTTGTTTATTGTAAGTTCATATAAGTATGAATACTACTTAAAGTAAGCAAATAGAGGCAACTCACTAAACAAAATGTCAACACATACAGCTTCAATCCAACCATGGGATGGTGGAGAGGAGGAGGGAGGGTTAAGGGAAAGGAAGGATGGAGGATGGGAGGACAGGTGACACTTAAGGACAAGTACAGGCACAATGTGAGAATGCTAAAAGGTTTTGATTATTTACCTTGCTGTGCTTTGGTGTGGACTTCCCCCATTAGCTCATTCCTATATAAGAATGTGTAAATTCTGCCACAGTCCTGTTAAGAAGGGGCCCACCCCGCTGGGAGCTTGAGTCTTCATGGACACTGAGGCAGCAGCCAGGTTACTGGCACAGGGGCCAAATCCCCCCGACCCCGCCAGTCAAACTAAAGGAACAGGCCTACATTACAAGGAAGAAACACCTGAATTTCACATCAGATTACAAGCAAAACAAATCAAAGTCCCATGCCAAAAGCATAAAGAAAAATTAACAACATGGGAATAGCAAATAAGAAATCTCCACCAAACTCAGTCTTATAGAGGACTCCAACAATGAGATCTCTCTGGAGGTAACCTAGGACACAGATCTTAAAAAAAAAATCACAGATATACTCAAAGAAATCAATGACCTAAAGGCAGAGAATGACCAACTCCAGAAGGAAATGGAAACGCTGAAAAAAAAATTTCAGGCTAAAATAAAAAAGGAAACTGAAAAACTAAAAGGGGAGAATGGTCAACTCTGAAAGGAAATGGAAATACTAAAGGAATCTCAAGATGAAATGAAAAAAGAAATTGAACACTCATCCAGTCAACAGGAAAAAGGCAAGAGAAAGCCTTGCTAACAGAATGGATGAAGCAGAAAATAGAATATCAACCCTAGAAGGTAACATGGAAGAACTGAAGAGCTCAAGCGAAGATTATGAAAAATTAAAAAATAAAACACAGGAGTGGAATAATCAGGAAATGTGGGACACCATGAAGAGACCAAACCTCCGCATCATAGGTATAGAGGAAGGAGAAGAATCCCAGGACAACGGGATTGTCCCAGGACAACGGGATTGACCAGATCTTGAACAGAATTATTAGAAGAAAATTCCCCCAAATTGAAAAAAGACACACTCATACAAATACGAGAAGCACATAGAACACCAAATAGACAAGATCAGAAAAGAAACTCCCCACACCATATTATAATCAAAACTCTAGATGCTCAAAACAAAGACAGAATACTGAAAGCCACGAGAGAAAAACAAGTTACATATAAAGGAAATTACAGCTGATTTTTCAACACAAATGATGAAAGCCAGAAGAGCTTGGACCAAAGTATTTCCAGGACTAAACGACTACAGATGCCAACCAGGTTACTCTACTCAGCAAAAATGTCAATTATAATCAAAGGAGAAAGGAAAATATTCCATGATATAAACAAGATGAAAGAATACATGTCTAGAACTCCAACCCTCCAGAAAATACTAGAAGCAGTTCAGAGGACAGAGGAAAGGAGCAGCTATCCCTAAGCAACAAGAGAGAGTAATTAATGAAGGTATAAACACAGAAATACAAATGGACCAAAAATGCAAACAGAAAATAAACTGAAGGGGAGTGATATACATCTCTCAATATTAACCCTAAATATTAATGGTCTAAACTCCCCAGTCAAGAGACAAACTGGGAGAATAGATTAAGAAACTGAATCTATCTTTCTGCTGTCTAGAAGAAATGTATCTCACCTTCGAGGAGAGATACCATCTTAAGGTGAAAAGATGGAAAAAATTCAAGCAAATGTCACCAAAAAGCAGGAGTTGCAAATTCTTTAAATATTTATTTATTTATCTATTTATTTTTCATTTTTTTTATTTTTTAGGAGTTGTAATTTTAATATCAGACAAAATAGATTTCAAAGTAAAACTAATCAAAAGAGATGAAGAGGGTTACCACATCTTTATCAAAGGATCAATCAATGAAGATCTCACAATCATAAATATATATGCACCAAACACTGGAGCACCAAAATTCATAAACACAATCCTGAAGGACTTCAAGATACAGATCAATCCTAGCACACTAATAGTGGAAGACTTCAATACCTCACTGAGCCCATTGGACAGTCAACTGGACAAAGGTTAAAAAGAGAGACATCTGAACTGAACAATATGATACACTAAATTGTCCTAATAAACATCTACCAAATATTCTACCCCCAAACCAAAGAATATACTTTCTACTCAGCACCCATGGAACATTCTCCCAAAATCAATCATATATTGGGACACAGAGCAAACCTCAGCAAATACAAAAAAAATTGAAATAATTTCATGCATCTTATCAGATCACAGTGCAATAAAGCTTAATATCAACACTAGAAAGAGCCCTACTAACTACAAGAACACATGGGGACCAAACAACACACTACTGAATAATGAATGGGTCAAAGGAGAAATAAAGAAAGAAATACAAGCATTCTTGGCACTAAATGAAAGGGATGACACAACACAGCAAAACCTATGGGACACATTGAAAGCAGTCCTGAGAGGACAATTCATAGCTCTAAGTGCCTACATTAAGCAAACAGAAAGAGCACAAATAAATGACTTAACATTACAACTAAAAACACTTGAGAGATAGCAACAAATGAATCCTAAACCCTGCAGACAGGAAGAAATAACAAAAGTCAGAGCAGAAATCAATGAAATAGAAACAAAGAGAACGATGCAAAAAAATCAGCAAACCCAAGAGCTGGTTCTTTGAAAAGATAAACAAGATAGATAGATCTCTAGCCCAATTGACTAAAAGAAGGAAAGAGCAACTCCAAATCAACCAAATTAGAGATGAAAAGGAAAACATCATAGCAGATACTGAAAAGATTCAGACAATCCTACAGGAATACTTCAAAAACCTATACTCTACTAAATTTGAAAACCTAAGAGAAATGGATGAAATACCTGACATCATGGAATCCACCAAGACTTAACCCGGAAGAGATCAACAGCTTAAATAGACCCATAATAAAGGAGGAAATTAAAGCCGTAATAAAAAAAACAGCAAAACTCCCAACTAAAAAAGCCCAGGTCCAGATGGATTCACAGCAGAATTCTATAAGACATTTAAAGAAGATAAACTACTCTCAGATATCATCTCACTCTGATACAACTGGCTAAGATCAAGAACACAAAAGATACCAAATGCTGGAGAGGTTGTGGGGAAAGGGGAACACTCATCCACTGCTGGTGGGAATGTAAACCGGTACAACCATTATGGAAAGCAGTGTGGAGAACCCTTAAAAGACTCAAAATGAGCCTACCACCTGACCCAGCCATACCACTCCTGGGTATATACCCACAAGACTCATTGTACTACAAAGATACATGCACATCCATGTTTATTGCAACTCTCTTCACAATAGCAAAAAGATGGAACCAACCCAAATGCCCCTTGACTGATGAGTGGATGAAAAAAATGTGGTACATCTACACAATGGAGTGCTATTCATTGGTAAAGAAAGATGACATCATGAACTTTGCAGGTAAATGGATGGAACTCGAAGCCATTATGCTAAGAGAAGTAACACAGTCCCAGAAAAACAAGAGGTGAATGGTCTCCCTCATTTGTGGATGCTAACACCAAATCCTCAGATGAAAGGCAAGCTGAACATTATTGTTATATTTCTGTTTATCTGAAAGCAACTATGTTGTTACAATGCAAATCTCTTAACGGGCTCTAGAATTGATCCACCACTTACTTTCAGACTCTGTATATGAGTGGAAAGTATGTATTCATATTTTAGAGTAAAATAAAATTAAAGGAGGAAAATGTGAATTCCTAAACATAAAAAAGACAGAGAGAAAGATGCAAGACATTTAAGGCTGAATGCATGATCTGGGGTGGGGTGGGGGGAAGGGAAAGGGGAATATGTCTAAACTGAAATGAGAAATGATGTCTAAACTACACAAAACATCAACAAAAGCATTATAAAAAATCAACATGAAAGAAAAAAAATAAAGAAGATATACAGCCACCACTACTCAAATTGTTCAAGAAGTTAGAAACAGAAGGAAATCCCCCAAATTCTTTCTATGAAACCAACATCACTCTAATACCAAAACCAGGGAAAGATACAACCAAAAAAGAAAACTATAGAACCATTTCACTAATGAAAATAGATGCAAAAATTCTCAACAAAATTCTTACAAACCACATACAGGCACATATCAAAATGATCATCCACCATGACCAAGCTGGATTTATACCAGAGATGCAGGGATGGTTCAACATACATAAATCAATAAACAGACTGAAAGACAAAAACCACATGGTCATCTCAATTGATTCAGAAAAGGCTTTCAACAAAATTCAGCATGCCTTTATGTTTGAAGTCCTGGAGGGAATTGGACTGGAGGGAACATTCTTTAACACAATTAAAGCCATATACAGTAAACCCATAACATCATCCTAAATGGAGAAAAACTAGAAGCATTCCCCTTAAAGTCAGGAACCTGGTAAGGCTGACCCCCCATCCCCACTCCTCTTCAATATAGTGCTTGAAATGCTTGCAAGAGCAATAAGGCAAGAAAAGGAAATCAGAGGAGTACCAATTGGAAAAGAAAAAGTCAAACTATCCCTTTTTGCAGATGATATGATAGTTTACCTAAGGGATGCAAAAATCTCCACCAGAAAACTTCTAGAAACCATCAACAGTTTCAGTGGTGGGATACAAAATCAGCTTAGAAAAATCAGTAGCCTTTCTTTATGCCAATAACAAGCAATTGGAGAAGGAATACAAGGAGACTTTCCCACTCAAAATAGCCTCCAAAAAATAAGATATCTAGGAACAAACCCGACCAAACACATCAAAAATCTCTACAAAGAAAAATTTAAATCCCTCAAGAAGGAGATTGAGGAAGATACTAGAAGATGGAAAAACCTCCCATGCTCATGGATAGGGAGAATCAATATAATAAAAATGACCATCCTACCCAAGGTAATATACAGATCCAATGAAATCCCAATTAGAATCCCCATGAGCTTCTTCACAGACCTAGAAAAAGATCCTAAAGCTCACATGGAGAAACAAAAGACCCTGGATAGCCAAAGCAACCCTGAGCAAAAAGAGCAATATAGGGGGATTGCTATACCACAGTTCAAACTATATTACAGGGCTATAGTCATAAAACATCCTGGTATTGGCACAAAAAACATGCCTGTAGATCACTGGAAGAAAATTGAGCACCCAAATCTAGGTCCATCCAATTTTAGATACCTAATATTCAACAAAGGGGCCAAGAAGACTCAGTGTAGGGAAGACAGCACCTTCAGCAAATGGTGTTGGCATAACTGGATCACCACTTGTAGAAGAATAAAACTACACCCCTATCTTTTGCCATGTAAAAAAATCAACTCCAAATGGATCAAAGATGACACTCAATGCGAAACCTGAAACTCTGAAAATGATAGAAGAAAATGTTGGTAGTAACCTACAAGACATAGGCATAGGAAAACACTTCCTAAATCAGACAGCAGCTGCACAAACAATAAGGTCAACAATTGACAAATGGGACCTTTTTAAACTCAAGAGCTCCTGTACAGCAAAAGAAACAATCAATGAAGTGAAGAGAAAACACACAGAGTGGGAGGAAACCTTCACCAGTGATACATCGATAAAACATCCAAAATGTATAAACTACTCAAAAAACAAAGGAGGAAGAAAACAAATGACTCACTCAAAAGATGGAGTAAAGAGCTAGAGTCTCTACTTCAAAAATGAAGAAGTAAAGGTGGCTGAGAAGCATCTTAAAAAGTGTTCAACATCCCTAATAATTAAGGAAATGCAAATTAAAACTACCTTAATATTTCATCTTACTCCAGTAAGACTAGCTATTATCCAGAAAACAAAGGATACCAAATGCTGGAGAGGTTGTGGGGAAAGGAGAACACTCGTCCACTGCTGGTGGGAATGTAAAGTCCTGCAACCCCTATGGAAAGCAGTGTGGAGAACCCTTAAAAGACTCAAAATGAGCTTACCATCTGACCCAGTCATACCACTCTTGGTTATATACCCACAAGACTCATCCTGTCTCAGAGATACATGCACATCTATGTTTATTGCAGCTCTCTTCACAATAGCAAAGAGTTGCAAGCAACCCAAGTGTCCTTCAACTGACGGGTGGATAGAGAAAATGTGGTACATCTACACAATGGAATTCTACATATTAGAAAGATGGCATCATGAACTTTGCAGGTAAATGGATGGAACTTGAAGCCATTATCCTAAGTGAACTAACACAGTCCCAGAAAAACAAAGTGGGGATGGTATCCCTCATTTGATGCTAGCACCAAATCCATAGTTGAAAGGCAAGCTGAGAAAAGCTAATGTTATATTTCTTTTTATCTGAAGGCAACTATGTTGTTATAATGTGAGTTCCTTAACAGGCTCTAGAATTAACTGACCCCTTATTTTCAGACTTTGTAATTGTGGTATATGTATGGAGGGTATGTATTCATATTTTAGAGTAATATAAAATTAAAGGGAAAAATTTGAGCTCCAAAGCATATTTTGGAATTAGCATACAGTTTATTTTCAAAGGCATAATTTTGGTATTATGCAACAAATACATAGACATATTTTAGAGCAATACAAATGGGAGGGAACAACAACAACAAAAAGACTGGATCAAAGAACTGACTGAAACACTTAACCTTTGCCCAAATAATAAACCTCTTCAGAGAAAAACTTTAAAAAGATGAGAAAAAGATGCAAGACATGTATGGCAGAATGCATTAACTGGGGTGGGGTGGAGGGCATGGAAAAGGGAGTGTGTCTAAATTGGACTGAGAAATGATGTATGAAACACACAAAAAAACAATAAAAATATATTTTATTTATTTATTTATTTATTTATTTATTTAGTCTTTTCAAGACAGGGTCTCCCTGTAGCCCCAGCTGTCCTGGAGCTCACTCTGTAGACCAGGCTGGCCTTGAACTCACAAAGATCCACCTGCCTCTGCCTCCCGAGTGCTAGGATTAAAGGCATGTGCCACCACGCCCGGCTTATATTTTATTTTTTTTAAAAAATAATGTGTAAAAAATGTGAAGTACGATGAGTCCAAGGCCATGGAAAGCCCAAGTGCTCTCAAGCTCATGGTCAGGATCTGCTTCTGAGGATTTAGAAATGATTTTTACAGGGATATAAGTTTATGTAAAGACTTGGTCCATGCAGAGTTTTTTACATTAGTGAAAAATAATTAAAAATTGTATTGTCTAACTAAAAGTCTCTACAAAGAAAAGCATAAATCCTTGATGAAGGAGATTGAAGAAGACACTGGAAGATGGAAGGACCTCCCATGCTCATCGATTAGAAGAATTAATATAGGGTGGAGAGATGAGCTAGTGGTTAAGAGCGCTGACTGCTCTTGCAGAGGACCCGGTTTCAATCCCCATCACCCACATGGTGGCTGAGAACCATTTTTAACTCCAGTTCCAGGGAACCCTCTTCTGACCTCTGAGGCATTGCATGACATGGGTGCACAAACCTACATGCAGACAGTACATTCATACACATAAAAAATAAGTAAAAAAGAATTAATATAGTAAAAATGATCATTTTGCCCAAAGTAATATACAAATTCAATGTAATCCCACTTAAAATCCCCATGAGCTTCTTCACAGACCTACATAAAAATATTCTAAAGTTCATATGGAAATAACAAAAGACCCTGGATATCCAAAGCAATGCTGAACAAAAAGAACAATGCAGGGGGGATAGCCATACCAGACTTCAAACTATATTACAAGGACATAGTCGTAAAAACAGCCTGGTATTGACACAAAAACAGACCCCTAAATCAATGGAACAATATTGAAGATCCAAAATTGAGCACATGAAATTTCAGCCAACACATATTTGACAAGGGGGCTAAAGAAGACCCAGTGGAGGGAATACAGCATCTTCAGCAAATGGTGTTGGCAAAACTGGGTAACCACTTGTAGAAGAATAAAATTAATCCCCTACCTCTCACCCTGTACAAAAATCAATTCCAAATGGATCAAAGACATCAATGTGAAACAGGAAACTCTGAATACAATAGAAGAAAATGTTTGCAGTAACCTACAAGACATAGACATAGGAAAAGACTTTCTAAATCAGACAGCAGCCATGCAAGAAATAAGGTCAACAATTTGGGACCTTATTAGACCCAAAAGCTTCTGTACAGTGAAAGAAACAATCAAGAAATGCAGAGAAAAATGCACAGAGTGGGAGGAAACCTTCACCAGTGAAACATCTGATAGAGCATTAACATCCAGAGCATATAAACTACTCACAAAACAAAGGAGCAAGAAAACAAATGACTCAAAAGATGGAGTAAAGAGCTAAATAGTTACTTCACAAATGAAGAAGTAAAGATGACTGAGAAACATCTGAAAAAGTGTTCAGTGTTGCTAATAATTAAGGAAATGCAAATTAAAACCACTTTAAGATTTTTATCTTACTTAGAAAGACTATGATCAAGAGAACAAAGAATACCAAATGCTAGAGAGGTTGTAGGGAAAGGGGAACACTCATCCACTGCTGGTGGGAATATAAAGTCCTGTAACCCCTATGGAAAGCAGTGTGGAGAACACTTAAAAGACTCAAAATGAGCCTACCACCTGACCCAGTCATACCACTCCTGGGTATATACCCACAAGACTCATCCTATCTAAGAGATACATGCACATCTATGTTTATTGCAGCTCTCTTCACAATAGCAAAGAGCTGGAAGCAACCCAAGTGTCCCTCAACCGACAAGTAGAGAAAATGTGGTACATCTACACAATGGAATTCTATGCAGCAGTAAAGAAAGATGGCATCATGAACTTTGCAGGTAAATGGATGGAACTAGAAGCCACTATGCTAAGTGAAGTGACATAGTTCCAGAAAAACAAACAATGTATAAATGTATGGTGTCCTTCATTTGTGGATTCTAGCACTAAATCTCTATTTGTAAGGCAAACTGAATCTTTTTGTAATTATAGTACCTGATATTACACATCAACATGCTATGTAAAGTAGGAATGTAAAGTAATATTTTTTTCTTTACCTGCATACAACTCTACCATCAAATTGTGAATCCCTAAACATGTTTTGGAATTAACCTATAGTTTATTTTCACACATCATAATTTTGGTATATGTTTGGCATGAACAAATTGGAAAGAACAACAACAACAAAAAGACTGGGTCAAAGAACTGACTGAAACAGTAAACTTCTGCCCCAAACAATAAACTTCTACATCAAAGAAATTAAAAAAAAAGACTGAGAAAAAGATACAAAACATGTATGGCAGAATGCATGAACTCTGACCAGGAGCCAGGCAGGGAAGGAATATAAATTTGATTAAGAAATGTGGTATGAAAAGCACAAAACTTCAATAAAAACCTGAATTGTCTAATATGTTTGGTAAAATAAAATGTAACTACATATAACATTTTACAACTGTTAAGTCAGGATGTAAAGGTACTGTAAGAAAAGTGTCCATGACACACTGTTAGGTAACAAAGCAGGTCATGTGACCATTTGTAAGATCAGTTTGCTTAAAAAGTGTGTGGGTCAATATGTGTTTTATATATACATATATATGTATATTTTGCCCAACTTATAATATTTAATATTATAAAAATATAAATTTTGAAAGGCAAACAAAAATGTAAATGAGTACTAAGATTTTTTTCACAGCTTATTAATATTTTCTACCTTATTTATAAATGGCATGTATTGTTGCTTATGTTATTAAAAGTCTTGATAATAAATATGTACATTAAATATAGGTTCATAAGGGCCTGCAGAGGCAGACAGAGTTCTGTGAGTTGGAGGCCAGCCTGTTCTACATAGCCAAGGTGGCAGTAGACAGTGAGATCCTGTCTCAAGAAACAACAAAAAAGTCTATTGGGGGGCTGGAGAGATGGCCTAGCGGTTAAGAGGGCCGACCACTCTTACAGAAGACCCGGGTTCGATCCCCAGCACCCACATGGCGGCCAAGAACCGTCTGAAACTCCAATTCCAGGAGAACTCCAGTTCCAGGGGAATCCGACACCCTCTTCTGACCTCCGCAGCATTGCACGACATGGGCGCACAAACTTGCATGCAGACAGTACATTTATACACATACAAAAATTTTAAAAAAGTCTATTGGAGAAGGGACGGGGGGGATGGGTTTCAGCTTTTTATCTGGGCCTTTTGGATGTACTAGTTAGCTTAATTCCCTAGAGCTAAGCTAAGCAGATGGAAAGTGTCAGACATACAGAATAAGTACCTTCAAAGGACGTAAGGGGTAGTATAAGATATGAAGAAGAGGTGTCCTGATCATGAGGGTCTAGCCTGTGGAACCCAAATTAAGAATGACTTGTGCCCAGGTAAGCCACCAGGAGGGGCAACATCTTTTCTTTTCCTTTCCTTTCTTTTTGTTTTTATTTTTCCCCTTTCCTTTCTTTTCCTTTCCCTTCCCTTCCCTTTCCCTCCCTTCCTTTCCTTTCCTTTTCTTTCTCTTCTCTTCTCTTCTCTTCTCTCCTCTTCTCTCCTCTTCTCTCCTCTTCTCTCCTCTTCTCTCCTCTTCTCTCCTCTCCTCTCCTCTCCTCTCCTCTCCCCTCCCCTCCCCTCCCCTCCCCTCCCCTTCCCTTCTCTTCTCATCTCTTCTATATTTTTTCCCCTCTCTTTTCCTTTTTGAAAACAGGGTGGGGTCTTTCTATGTAGCTATGTAACCCTGGCTGGTCTGGAACTCACTATGTAGACCAGGCTATCCTTGCACTCAGAGACCCCACCTGCCTCTGTCTCTCAAGTGCAGGGATTCTGTCCTCCACCAAACAGGAATTAGTAGCAGACTCTTCCTTTGAACTATGAGCGGATCTGCTGGTGGCTAGCTGTACTCGGAAGCTTCTGTGTCTCAGCCTGCTCATGTTTCGTGCTCTCCTCTGTGTTACAGCCACTTTACCAACAGTGTGTTTTATTGATTGTAATGCACAAAACTTATTTGCATATTCACTTAGTCTGACAAATGCCTTTTACAGGCTTTTTAAGAGGTCTGTGCCCTTGAGATTCTTAAGAAAGAGACACAATTCCCACACTTTCAGCATTTATACTTGGGATGTAGATATGTAATTTGTAATGCAAATGCCACACGCAGTAAGTCTCCAGGCTCCAATCAAGGTGCTCAGAATATGTGGAACTGCTCAGGAGCTGAACTGCCCTGTCTTTTTCCCAGTCACCCAGCACAGCAATCCTATATATCTAGTGTCTGCTGGCAAACATCTCTTAATTTTACACATTCAGAACATTTCCAGAGCACTTCCACAGGTGTCATGTGATTTGCTATTCCCCACAATAACCTCTTTTTCAGGGAGGAAACAGTATCTTTCATCTACTTGCCTTTACCCCATGTTCAGCACTTGGTAACCCTTGATATCACCCAACTCCCAGAGCTGCTGTGTATATTAAAGAGATTAAGTTACATAAATATACTTTCAAGTCAATAAATCTATGCCAATGGTGCTGTTATTGAAACAATTTTTGTGTTAAAGTAAAATGCTCTACAGTCAGGAAAGCATCATTAAGAAGTGATGTCTTACTGGGACCATGTTTTGGATATTTTCAAAGCCATAATTAACTGAGAATATTCAGACTGAGGAGAAGAAGAGAGGTTAGGGAGAAAAATCCAGGGCACTGGAGAGAGCAGATGTGTTAGAAATGAATTAAGAGAGAGAAGAAAAACACTAACTGATCAAAGGCAGTATGTGGAATGGGAGGCCCCTAACGCACAACACATTTCCATAGTTCTGAAGACCAGACCTGCCTTCCTAATTCTGCAGGGGAAGCTAAAGGCTTAGTGTAAGTTGTCAAAGATGAGTGGTGCAAGGAAGTAAGTCACCTATTGAAATGCTGCCTCCTCCTCACACGTAAAGACTATTCCACGACGCCCGTTTGTTTTGTTTTCAGCAATGTCCATCTTCATTACTAAGCACTGCTACTCCTTAAAATGGAGTACACACTCTGTGGGATTATTGTAATAATAATAGAAAAAGTGCTTAGTCCCTAGCAGAAACCTGTGAAATATTTATAGCATGAATGAAGGGAAGGGGTGTGGCATACCCTGAAGCCTATGCCTTGTTTATATATTGCTTCTTTTCTTTTTAATATCTTGGAAAACCAGTATACGTTTTTTTTGCAAGGACATAGTGACTTGTGTAGAGGGAAGGCAACTCGAGTTTTTCGTGAGCCACATTGTTCCAGAAATCCGTTTGGGCTTCCTAGTTAATACATTGTCAGACAACCTTACAGTTTTTCATGTTGAGCATTTGTTGTGACTAAAATTTCACTACAGACTCAACTCGGATGTAAAAGCTGAGACTCCTCATGATAAGAATATTCAGTTTTGGAAATACGTCAGTTTCTTTCATGTTATTTTCCTTTTCTTTCTGAACACAGAACTCCAGGAACACAGCACGAGGTTTCTAGACCATCCTCTTAGCAAGTACTTCTGGTAGCCTCAGCCGCAGTTCCTGACTTGACAAATGGGCTATCTTTGGAGCTCTCCTTTCAGGCATCTGAAGCCTCAGCATGCATGGACTCCCTCAGAGAAGGCCATTTCAGGATCGTTTTGTGCATTTATGGTTATTTGTTATTTGTAAGCATAGTTCAGGAGTGACAGGCTGTAATTAGTCCTCTGCTGAGCCTAGCTGCAGACCCCACTGGGAATCATTTTCTTTTGGAATTACAGAAAAGTCCTGCTTTTTGTCTCAACTCATGATATTTTACCATGATAACCTAATAATAGTTTGTAATTTATGGGGGAACAAGCAAAAAAGCCCCCTGGGCTCCAGAGAAGGAGAAAAAGAAAAGAAACATAGTATACAATTTCCTGGTAAATAGTAGAACCAAAAAAAGCTGTCTTCTCCTGCTGCACAAATTTACACTTGCTAGGCAAAATGGACGCTATCAAATACAGCCACACACTGATTTATCATCTTTAGATCATGTGCTAGAAAAGGTGGCTGCATCATGCAAGGTATTTTATGGATTTAATTTTTTTTTTTAGAATGAAGCAGAATATAAACAAGTCATATATAGCTTCTTTCCTGAGAAGAGGCAGAATGTTCGTTCTATGTGCTGGGGAGCAAGGATGGCATTCCAGCTGGCATTGTGCATAAATACCAAGCACTGTGACTTCATATTTACACTATGCTCTATTCCCCAAAGATATGAAAATTCTTTTATAGCCACATGGGAGATTTACCTTTTTAAATTCACTTAGCATTGAATTTGCACTCATTTCCAAAAATACCAATGAACTTAAATTCATTTTGCTGTCCATGCCATGGTTTTCTTATAGCCCAAATGCTTCCCCTTATGAATTTGATAGTAATCTGGCACTCTGTATACAGGGAGATATGCCCATGGTGCCTGATTAATAGGTCTTGGTCTCTGTACTCTCTCCCTAATGGTTGTGATGGATTTGTATTGGTCAGGGGACAACAGCTATTAGCTAAAGGGTGACACATTGGGGCCATGGATGAGAGTAAGAAGCTGAAGTGATGACATTGGCCTCATTAACACCACGTTATGATCAACTAACTTCAGTGGACAGAGATATTCAATTTTATATATAATTAAGCATAATCAATAACCTAAACTTCTTCAGTGCTGAGTCTAACTGCCACTGTGATTTTTTTCCCCCTAGAAATCTGTAATATATGAGCTAAAATTATTTCTGGGAAGAAGGTATTGGGATTGTTTTAAAGGTGTAAAAATCCATAGATATACAAAATAATGAAGATGGAAGATACCAATGCAGAGTTGAAAATATAACTATTTCTTAGTAAAAGACCATTTAAAAATCTTAAAGACTTTCTGATAGACTTAAACCTTCTGTGTAATGAGAGAGCATGTATAATCACAATTAGATAGAGAATCCACATTTTTATTAAAAAGTTTTCAATAATATATTCAGAAAAGAGAGCTACAGGGTCAGAAAGTACCTTAAGAGCTTGCTTGAAGATGGAGGAAGAAATAATGATGATCATATGTAACTGGTCATAAGGATTGTTATTTGGATGATTAAATGCCTCAAACAGGTTTAAGTAATAATAGAATAACCCAATGAAGTTATTAAAAATATAAGTCTTGGTATACTTCAAATGAGAGGACTTTATTGTATATTAGCAATGCTTCAGTAAAATAGTTAAAAATGCAGTATGAAGTTCAACAGTAAAGAGTACTGACTGCTCTGGCAGAGGACCTCATTTGGTTCCCAGCACCTACATGACAACTAACAACCATTTATAATCCCGATTCCAGGGGATTTGGTACCCTTTACTGGCTTCCTTGGGTACTACATACATGTAGTGCACTTACAGACATGCAAGCAAAACATGCAAAATACAAATGAATATAATTTTTTCATGTTTTGAAAATGCAGCACGGACCTGCATGTGAAAGAACAGAAAGATAGTCTTGGAGATTTTTCATTTTCAGTGCTTTTTTTCAGGTATGAAGAGAGAGAAAAGAAAATCAAGTAAATGCTATTTACATACATGCCATTCATTAGAGGCCTACACTCATTCATCTTCCTGGAGCAAAAGGATGAATTTTTTTTTTTTTTGCTATAATTGACTCACTTCTTGAGAAATATACCTAAGATTAAAAAGGAGAAATTTACACTCATTCACATCACACATGCATAGCACCAATACTTCAGAAATAAAAACAGACATGCACACAAAGACACACACATATGGGAATTTGTTCACATATAAAGGCATAGCACTGTGTTTCGACTAGTGTCCCTTTTTTTGACTGACATAGAGTATGTCAGAAGCCTTGGATAAGATAGCATGGAATCTAATACCTGGACAGCTGCGGAACAGAGGCAGCTGATCCAGCCTAGCAGTGACCAAGTCTCCCTAGTTCACACACATTGTCCAAATGTGCCTGTTCTGCTGAGGATGATCTTGGCATTCTATTTATTACTTACCAGCTATTTCAGAGCTGAATATCTTTAAAAGAATTTCCAGTAATCAGAGTTTGATTTTTACATTTAAGATGATGGGTTTAGGGCTATAAAAGCAGGTCATTAATTTCTGAAATTGCTCAAAACATGAAATCTGCTAGTTGTTTTTGATGCCAAAGAGAAGAGCATCAGTCCCTAAGGTCTAGAAGTTGAATGTAACCCCATGCAGCATGCTTAAAGAGTAGAAAATGCCAAAATCGAGGCAAAGAGAGGAATTAATAATTTCCAAAAAATGTAAGGCACATGGGAGTGTATATAATACTTTGAAATACATCCAAAGTGGCACATCAGAGCAGTTAAGGACCAGATTACAAAAAGTAAGATAATATGAATTTATATATAAAATATAATTCTACTAATTACCATTCATATGTAATTGAACTAAGTGAAAACAGGTCTTTTATTCCCTTGATTTCACTGTAAAACATGAGGACCCTGGTGTGTACTCTCCTGCAAGCTGTGGCGTTATTTTTAGAGAGATCCACTGCTGTCTCCATCCAAGTACACGGTAGTCTATACATCTCCAAGGGTGTCAGTAGCATCAATGCACCTCCCTGTGCTACCAAACAAGTTATTTCAGTGTCCATTGCTAAATAAAGCAGCACAGTATGGAAACATAATGAACTTTCTACTTAAAATACAGAATATTCTAGCTTTGAGAACTTTAAGAAGCTGAGAAATTAAAAACTGAAACATAACCATCAATAATGAATAATTTTGTAATAAAAATCACACAAAATCATGTTTTCTAGCACAGAGAAAAACAGAAAAACTTCACTTTTAGGAGAATGGTCTGAGGGACAAAATATAAATCTAGGCTGGGTGGAAGCAAAATAAGTCATGTCTCTTAAAAACATAAATAAGATAATAAGTAATGTGAATAGAGTACATATCCCTATCATATTTTGGAGCACCACGGTAATTTGCTCATAAAACTTCCCCTAATGGGCTGGAGAGATGGCTCGGTGATTAAAAAGTACTTGGTGTTTTTGCAGAAGACCAGGGTTCAGTCACCAGCACCCACATGGTACCAAATAACCATATATCCTGTTCCAGGGGATCTGACACCCTCTTCTGGCTCCAAGGATAGTGCATGCACATGGTGCACTTACATGTATGCAGGCAAAAATTCATACACATGAAATATATATATATATATATATATTTGGGGGGGGTCTTTTTGAGACAGGGTCTCCATGTAGCCCCAGCTAGCCTGGAACTCACTCTGTAGATCAGGCTGGCCTTGAACTCACAAAGATCCACCTGCCTCTGCCTCCCAAGTGCTAGGATTAAAGGTGTGTGCCACCATGCCTGGCTTATAAATAAAATATATTTTAAAAAGGATTGAGTGTGGTGATGCACACCCATGCCTTTAATCTCAGCACTTGGGAGGCAGATGCATGTGGATCTCTGTGAGATCACAGGCAACCTCATCTACACAGTGAGTTCAAGGCCATCTGGAACACCAGAGAGATACTGCCATAAATAAATAAATAATAAATAAATAAATAAATAAATAAATAAATACCATCAAAAACCCTTTCCTATTTATTTTTGTTTTCTGTGGCTTCCAGTCCTTTGGACATTGTTCAGAGTTGATCTCAGTGTAAATAATGAGATAATTCATTCCTGCATCTTACCCCAATTATCAGTAATATTTAATGCTCCCATCATCTCTGTTTGAACTGCTATGTAGCTATTTTTTTTCAGAAAAGAGAATTGAGGGGCTGGAGACTTGGCTGAGCGGTTAAGAGCACCGACTGCTCTTGCAGAGGACCCAGGTTCGATTCCCAGCACCCACATAGCAGCTAAGAACTGTCTTTAATCCGGATGTGGTGGTGCACACCTTTAATCACAGCACTCGGGAGGCAGAGGCAGGTGGATCTCTGTGAGTTCAAGGCCAGCCTGGTCTACAGGGTTAGTTCCAAGCCAGCTGGGGCTACAGGAAGACACAGTCTCAAAAACACCAAAAAAGAAAGAAAGAAAGAAAGAAAGAAAGAAAGAAAGAAAGAAAGAAAGAAAGAAAGAAAGAAAGAAAGAGAAAGAAAGAAAGAAAGAAAGAATTGAGGACAGAGAGCTGAGCAGTGAATTAGAACCACAGTCAGCAGTGCAGGGTCCCAAACTCTGCCCCTGATACACAGCAGCTCTCCAGCAAGAGAACAGTGAACAGTGAAGAGAACCAGATGTATGCCAAATTTGTCCTGGGGTATGTAAGTCTGGGATTGTTAGAATTAAGACATAGTATAGGCTGCTCTTAAATAGAGACTTTTATTTGTGAATTTTCTATGCACAAACTGGAAAAAAACCCTCAAGACATCTAGAACTGTCTATTTCCTTTTCCTTCTTGCCTTAAAATCCCCAGAGGGAAATAATTCCTATGTGACAGATTTCAAAGGATAAAGGGATATTCAAAACACTAAAGGAAACAGAAAATCCTGCAGCACCAGGGGCTAAAAGACAGCCCACATACTCCTGCTTTAAACTTTCCTGGCTTTGTATTGAGCACTGTCAAAGGGAAGCTCAAGGGGGCAGTGGGCATGTGTCACATCCAGACTCCGGCCAGACTATGGGTGACTGAGGCCAGATTTCAGAAGACTACAACACTTCGAACTGCTGGACATCTAAGAGGTTTCCTGTGATTAAAGATCGCTTTCCTCTCTGTGAGCCCAGTGGGAACAAAAGGGAAAGGAAGGCTCATGTCTGAAGTCAGAATGCGCTGGTCCCATAGTCAGGATTTACCCAAGTAAATCATTGTGAGCTAAACTAATGTCCTATCAGAGGAAGCCTCTCATTTCCAGGCTGATTCCAACTGTTCCTCCTCATGTAGTTGCCTTCAATTTTGAGCCTGATTTTTCCATAGAAAGAATATGAAATGATATAGTTAGGGATTGGGAAAGATACTTGACACAGTGAGTCTAAAATTTCAAAGAACTGGTCCAAGTTCTGGGTCTTAGAATCAGAAGGCATAGGGGGTAAAAGAATGAAGAAGAGACCATTTATCTTGCTCTTCATCACAGTTCTCTGAATCCAAAAATTATAAATGAGGAAAAATCTTTCTCTTCCAAGATCCTCTGCTCACCTTACTTTTCCCTTCTTACAGCAACAGCTCTTTAGACATTCTTTATGCCTCAAAAACCCGCTATAAAAATACCCTTTATTTATCATGCTCAGTAATCATAATTTGAATCCCCCCACACTCAGACACATATAGAATAGATAAATGAAAGTGTAATGAATTGTTTTTAAAAAGAAAAAAAAACAAACTTCAGAAAGTAATGAAAACTATATAGAATAGATAAATAATACGAAGGATTGTTATCACTGAATGTGAAAAGGAGCTGTAGATGAGAAGCCAGTCTTGTGTCCCTGAAGGGGAAGAGCATTTCATGCTATAGTACTGGGAAACAGAGAATAGAAAAGGAATGATCTCAGTGTGTGGAGACTAGAAAAGGGTACTGGGGCCAAATGACAGTGGCCAAGGAGAATAGGGACTGTCGGGAAGGGCCAAATAACACCAATCTACAATTCAGAGTGATGATTTCAAGTGAGAAAAGCAGCCACTAGAAGCCTGTAAACGGAACTGTGGTTGTGGTTGGATTTACAACTTAAAAATATATCCAATGGAAGCCTGCATGATCTCCATAAAGAACAATTGTATAGAATGGGGGGGGGGAGGTGCAGTTACCTAGGCCACATTAGTCATGGTTAGAGGAAAGGCCTGCAGGATTTGAATGTGGAGGAAATAAGAATCTAGGTCCTCAGGATGGACCATGACACTGTTTTTTTCTGAGAAGGTCAGCTATGGAGAGAACAGGTTTTACTAAAGGACTGAAGCCACTGGGCAGCTGAAATCACTGGCTGTCTTGGACATGGTGTTCTGGAGCTGCACATTACATATTGAGCATGCATGTAGGAAAAAACAAGTGATATGTGAACGTAGCTCACGGGACAGGATGAGGATATGCATCTGGCAATTATTGGTATACAGAGAGAATGGATGTCATGCAGACTGTGTTCAGGGAGTTGGCATGGGTTAGAGGAGAAGGGTAAGGACTGGAGACCATGGCCATGGCCCCTCCAGCAGTTCAAGGTAGGAAGAGATTATTCTGGAAGCCTTTTTCTCCAGACAGAATGGTAGTTCAAAAAAGTAGGCCCTTGCTCTATTGACATACACAGGCTTTCAAGCTCTGGGTGAGTGGAGACCCCACCCCCTCTTCTGGCCTCTGTAGATACTGACATACATGCAGGAAAAATGTTCATATACATACAAAGTTTTTAATTAAAAATATTATATTGATCTAACATTTTTAATTTGCGTAGATCTTTTCAGAGGGGAATATCTATTTATGTAGATATGATTATCTGAAATTCCTGTGAAGATCTTATTTGGGGGGAGATGTACAGTTAATATTGTAGTAAATTACAGAAAATTTCTGCATACCTCAGCAATGAAGTCTGCATCCCAGTGGGAAGCATTACTGGGAGTATAAGACAGCCATTTCAACAACTAACGATTCCACTGGATTTTCCTCAAATAGGTGTTCTTATTTCTTAATGACTCTATCTGGGTCCTAAGTTGGAGACCTAATTTCTTTGATTATCATAATCTGTACACAGTCTGCTCCAGAGATATAAGCCCAGGACAACAGAATGTGCTGTAAGTTGAATGCCATTTGGTGTAGTGGTTTAACCTTGAGGGAAGGTGGATCCCCAAATATACTTTTTTATAATAAACATTAAAGGGTTCATTTTCTCTACTTGTGTATAGTCTCTAAACAAAGATTATATAATATGAATAGTCTGTTTTCCTCTTTTCCTCTTAGTTTTTGGCAAGTTTGTGGAAAAAGATTTGAAATACAGGTTGAATGTGAAAGTGTAGGATCATAGCTGGGCTTGAGAGAATCTGCTGCTCTCTAGGGATCAACAGTCACCTGGAGATTGAACATCCCTGCTCACCAAAGCAGAAATAATCCCTGGCCACATCTATTAACTCAACTAGATACCAACATCACTTGGGGCCTCATAACCAGCACCCAGGAGTAGTTTTATCAGTCAGATAACATATATTTTGTTGATTGGTCTAATTCTGGACACTTCATCTGTGGTTACTCAAGGATTACTCAAGGTACCTATGGGTTCATGCTGGTCAGAGCATTCAGAATTATTCAGCATAAATAATAAGCAAAGAATTGTTATTATACTGAATTATTTCTATGTTCAGAGGCTTTACTAGATGTATTTATATTCTGATGTGTTTTCCAGTCTTATCACAGTTCTGTATGTTAAGTATGACTATCTCCATCTCACAAAAGGAGAAAATGAAGCTCAGAGAGGCTAACTAGCTTGAATCACTGAGATGATAAAGACAAACTTTATATTCTTCCTGCATAAAGACAAACTTTCAATTGAGCAACCTTTAGGTTGATAACAAACTTTACATAATGCTTAGTGATGTCATGAGCATCTGAGCTTTAGTAAGAGCTCATTATGATGTTCAGTCACTGACAAAATCACCAACGATACACTTCTCAGAATGCATCCCTGTCGTTAAGTGATGTACGTACATGTATCATGCATTGCACATGACATAGACTATATTTGCTCCCACCATGTGCATGTATCTATACAGGTAGACCCTGATTTCTGAACTCCACCTATAAATCTTCCATAGATTGGATATGGGTCTCAGACATTTTTGCACTCAAGCATGCTTCTGAATAATTTTGATGTACACCCAAACTGGAAAATGACTGCTGTTGCTGTTCATAGCACTGGTGTTTTATTAGAATTCTGAATGAAAACAATGAGCTACAATTGTAAGCTGGACCAAAAACTTAGCTTATAAGGAACACATTAACAGAGAGGTACAGGAAATACATATTTGGGCCCTCTTGCTTTTGTCAAGATTACTTTTTTCATTTCCTGTTCAAGGTATATTTAATTAATTAATTAATTAATTAATTAATTTATTTATTTATGTATGTATTTGAATGTACTGTCTGCATGTAGGTTTGTGCACCCGTGTCGTGCAATGCCGCGGAGGTCAGAAGAGGGTGTCAGATTCCCCTGGAACTGGAGTTCTCCTGGAATTGGAGTTACAGACAGTTCTCAGCCGCCATGTGGGTGCTGGGGATCGAACCTGGGTCCTCTGCAAGAGCAGTCGGCGCTCTTAACCGCTAGGCTATCTCTCCAGTTCCGAGGTCTATTTCTTATTTACTCCCATTGATATTGGGGTCAAGGTTATTACCAAGTATCCAGTATGTGAAGCAAATACAGAGTGTTACAGAAATCATTCTAAGTTTTCTAGTAATAAAAAGAAATTATTTTTTTGTTTATGAAGATGATTGCCTTTTGTTTTGTATTTTTGAAAGTGTCTAGTATAAGAGAAAGCTGATCTGAAATGTTCACCAAATAAGTCTCTCTTCATGCAGGCTCCAGAGCCCCCTCAAGAATGAGTATCTGTCAGCATGACCATCCTGGTCATCTCTACGATCCGTAAGTGCCATATTTAACAAAATAGTGACATTATTTGTAGCTCTGAGTACTAATCCTGCATAAGCCTGTTTGGTTATCATAGCCCTCAAGATTGTAAGAAATCAAAGGATCAGAAGGGAAAATGAGCTTTGCCTTTAAGGAGGAATTACATACGGATACATCCTTTACCTGGGACTGAAGTTCCAAGAGCAACGAACACAACTGCAGTCACAGAATCTTTCAGGCCAATGGTGCAGCCGAAGTGGGAAGCTAGATCTCCGATGAAAGCTGTCAGTAGGCCAATCATGAGGATGGAGACAATGAAGCAAGCCCAGCCATTCCAGTATTCTGTAGGGGGGACGAAGGCAAACAGGACCTTCCAGAACACAGTCAGAAAGTGCATCACGTAATCAAAGCAGGAGGGCAGCTTCTCCTCCCCACACTCATCGTCGTCGTCATCTTCCCCTAGAAAGAAGGAACAAACCACACTTCATTACTACTCACGCAGCCATAGTCTTCTTCTTCCCTTTCCAGTCTCCTCTTCTAGGCCCTCCCTCCTCCCCTCAGAGGAAGAGGAGACCATCAGAGGTCAGTGACACTTAGGGTTTTCTAAGAGTCACTCATAGTAAACCAGCCTGAAAGTACAAAATACCTTTGCATAGAGACATGTTATATGAGCTGTGTTAGACTCCCTCACTACCAAATTAATGCTTTGAAGCACAAAACCTCAGAATGTAATCATATTTGGAAATAGAGCTTTTAAAGGGGCAAAAATTTTGAGACACTGGGAAGACACAGCAAGAAGACATGGGCACCCAGAGGGGTGGCATAGGCTGGCCATCCCAGAATTTGAGAGGCTGATGGCAGATCCAGAGTTCAGGTCCACTTGGCCTATACAATTGTACCTTACCTCAAATAAACAGACAAAAAAAAAAAACCAAGTAAATAGTATAAAGGAAAAAATATTTGCAAGCTAAGGAAGATATTGTGAGAAAACAAACCTGCTGAGACCAGAACAGAGAGAAAATAAAATTATTTGGCTGAAAACTCTGTAATCTGTGGATAGCAGCTTTGGCAAGCTAACACCAGCACTTTGAAAGCCTCCTGTGTCCCAGTATTTGAATGTGGGTACATGCATCAAGATATAACACTGTAGTCCACAAATATACACAATTACAGCATGTTACTTTAAAACAAAGCCAAACACGTATAAGAATTTAGGAACCCTCCTTGTTTCCATATTTATTTCTTCTCCTTTTACTTCCTCCACTTTTCTTTTACCATACACTTTAAAAATATTTTATTATTTTTATTTTATGTGTATGAGTGTATTTCCTGCATGGGGGTAAGTGTACTTGTGCTTCCGTCAAGTAGAGGGCATCGATTCCCCTGGAACTGGAATTAAAAATAGTTCTTCGTGCCTTGTGGGTGCTGGGACTCAAACCTGGGTTCTCCACAAGAGCAGTGAGTACTGCTAACCACTGAGCTATCTCTCTATTCCTACCCTACACGTAGGCTTCAGTTAACACTCATCATGAAAGCGTTAATTTTATAGCTAATTTGAAGGAGGGAAGAAGAGGCCCGCGTGTTTGCATTCTGCCCGCCTCACCTACCGTTCCCAAGGAACTGTAAAGCCACATATTCCAGGGAATGTTCAGAGAAAGCAATGGAATTTTAAAATTCTATTTAGTTTATGTTATCTCTTTATCTTAACTTCTGTATTTGTGGACATTTTATAATTTCACAGAATCTGCTGCTAAAATATTTGGAAAACACTGGATTTGTATCAATTATTCATAGAAGCACAGAACATTTTGTTTTTGCCTCTGTAAAATTATTTAATTTGGGGGCTGGAGAGATGGCCTAGCAGTTAAGAGCGCCGACCGCTCTTACAGAGGACCCGGGTTTGATCCCCAGCACCCACATGGTGGCTGAGAACCGTCTGAAACTCCAATTCCAGGAGAACTCCAGTTCCAGGGGAATCCGACGCCCTCTTCTGACCTCTGTGGCATTGCACGACATGGGTGCACAGACTTGCATGCAGACAGTACATTCATACACATACAGAAATAAAATTAATAAAAAAATATTTAATTTGGGGATGATTAAATCTCAAATTTTTGAAGAGGAACAAGAAAACAAATAATGAACTGTCTCAAAAGAAATGACACTTATAAATCCAGAGTAGATACATTTATTTTCAAGATGGAAATAATAACACCGTCCCCAGGAGGGTTGTACATGGGAATAAGTAGATCATTTCTACCAGGTGTCTGAGGATATTTCAAGGTAATGATTATCATGTTAGTTATCACTACATGCTTCCATTTAGGGGTGCTGCCATATTTCCCATTATTATTTCATTGCTTAGTCAACATGCTGCTTCCTAAGTTTATGTTTTAGGTTTTGAAAACAAAATAAGATTGTAGATGTGTCACTTAGGGTTGGGCATTTCGCAGACACTCTCTGTGTGTAAACAGTTGTGGAATTCTTTAGTAGTCTCTTCCTATCACAAAAGTAGCTTCTTTGATGGTGACTGGTATACTTGTCTTTAAATATAAAGAGCCATATTTAGCACATAGTAAGAAATTACATTTGTCTACCTTTGTCTAGGGATGTGATAGCTTTGGAATTTTCTCTAAGATCTATGGCTTCTCCATCCATGTATATTTGGCTATGTTTACAGTATCACACATGAGTCACCTCCCACTGAGTGGACTTTTAGTCCAATTAGGTAGCTGTTGATGACCCCCAAGACAAAAGTGCCACTACTGCTCCAGTAGTTTGTTGTGATGATCACTGTTGTGGTTATTAGGCTTTAAAGCTGGGTTTGGGCCGTTGACTGATTTTTCTACCTTAGAAGCTTGTATAATGCTCTCCAAAATGATGAGAACTAGCTTCAAGGAAATGGCTTCCAGGTCAATTGGAGTGCCATTGCTTCAGATCCTGCATCCGAAGCATGTCCTGTGTTCAGTAATAAGGTCTCACCTTTGACTTCTAGGGAGGGGGAAATAAAGGGCTATGGCAATAGCCTGTGTAATTTTGGGAGTCTGTTGGATTATCCTGACTGACAATTTGAAGGGAAGTTTCTCCTGTCTGGCAGTGTTCCTGCTTACATAGCCTTCAGCTATACACATGGACATGTGTAGACATATTGTATGTATAACTTTTCAGTAGGTTTTTGAACTAAGATGTTTCTCTTTACTCTTTTATACCATCTAGGCATTATTTCTCTCTCTCTCTCTCTCTCTCTCTCTCTCTCTCTCTCTCTCTCTGTCTAACTTCTACACCTAAGGCTCATGGGACATAGTAGAACAAGGGGTAGAGAGAATACTAATGCATCCTCGATTCTCATCAATGAAGTTCCCTCATGCTCCAGAGGGCAATGAACCCCGGGCTCAGGGATCATTGCAGAAGAGGGAGTGGAAAGATTGCAAGAGATAGGGGAGTAGGTGCATGGCCACAGAGAAATATGAATTTACGGCAATGGTGACAGCACGCCCAAGATGCATGCAAACTCAAACAAAGCCCCAACATAGAACTGTGGAAATGGGCAGCATGTTCCAATCTTAGCCAAAGAATTATAGGGCAGTTGATTCCTTCTGGGTGAGGGAGAATGAATCTTATTCAAAGGCATGATTCTAGATAGGCTGACTAGCCCTTAGTGGATGAACTTGCACTGAGAGACATTGGGGACATGAACTAAACTTGGTAAGCCTTAACATGAATGAAAGAATGCATGAAATCCAGTATTAGGGCTATGGGAGGGTGCCAAGGAGGTATAAAGATGATCAAGATGTTGTGCATGAAATAGACAAAAATTCAATAAAAATACACAAAAACCAAAACAATATATGTGAGTGTTATGTAGGAGAGAGAGAGAGAAAGAGAGAGAGAGAGAGAGAGAGAAATCCTAGAGCCTTATAACATTATAAAGAATTTTAAATGTTTTAATGATAGCCTTACTTATTTCTTGCAGCATTTTAAAGTAGAAGTGTTTTTCCATCCTTTTTCCTTAAATGTTACTGAACTTTATAAATTTTAATCGCTAGCTGACATGCCATTTAAATAATAGAAATGAGCACTGACTGCCACACATGCTCTAGCATTATCTTGTCTTGGGGAAGGAAGAGGAAATATTACGACCATCCATTACCAGCTTGACTATCCTTAAAAGTCTGTTTCTTACAAAGAGCAGTGGAATATTAGCCCCCTCCTCCAACACTGGGAGTATCTTTTATGTGACAGTAAAAAGGATAGTAATCTGCTGGTTCTGTGGCTAGCCTACACAGGGTTGCTGGAGGCTACAAGCTTCTTTCAAGTCCCTCCTCAGGGCCAGCAAAGAGACAGTCAAGTTGGTGGGTTTGCTTTTACAGGCTCCTAAGTAAATCCCTCTTATCTCAGAATCCTTCTTTTCAGCTTTATGCTTTCCACCAATGGAAAGATAAACAAGCTATATTCCATTAATCCTTTCCATAGCCTTATAAATGGCTCCCCTGATACATGTTGGACTTCCTAAATATAACTATAAAGATAGCCAAATCATTAAAGTACAGATAGTGGACAAGGCTTCACTTCAAATATCGATGTAATAATGTGGTGCTGTTACTGCTTGGGAACACCAGAACAAGGACAGAATCAGCTTAGTGGACCAAGGAAGGCAAGCCTGGGCTTGGCAGCAGCACATCACTTATCTTCTAAAGTAAACATGTGTTTGTGGACAGTCCTCCCAAGACTCTGCCTCAGGGAGTGAGAATTAGAAAAAGAAGTGGGTAAGATGTTATAGACACTTGAGTCAGAAGCCTTAAAAGCCAATTACTGTTTCTTAGAGCTTGTTTTGGGAAGACACTTACATTTCCTGAGCCTTGGATCCTTGTCTGTCAAATGAGTTTGCTAACTGCCACATCGCAGGGCTGTTCTGAAGGCCAGAAGAGGAAAGGTCTATGTCCTTACTAAAACCATAATCCCCTTCACAGACAGATGTGTGACAGGCCAGTGTTGTTAATCACTGGCAGGAAGGCAGTAAATCAATCCTGCCCCAGCATCCTGATGGCAGTGATCTATATTCTGCTTGGGGGAGGATTGTTCCTGCAGTTTCCCCGTGCTGCTCTAGTTCAAAGGAAAAGCAGAGGAGGACCATGCCACTGGCTAGCGAGGGACACTGAGTAAAATTCTTCCCCTACTGATCTCTGTCACCCTCACATTAACCCTCTAAAGAAGGCAGTATTAATTCATCATTCATAGGAAGAACCTGCAGTTTAGGACATTTAAGAGACTTTTCTACCATAATCACTCAGTGGGATAAATAGTTAAGTTGACCTTTGATCTAACAGCCCAAGGCAACATTTTCCTATGTGATGCCTCACTGAAGCAAGTTGACAAGTTTAGCATCCATCACACACTGATATTTCTAGGAACATGCAAATATTGATACACCATCAGTAGTATTTGAATTCCAGTATTTTCTAGGCAAAATAATTATTTTTGCAGTCAGCTGCATGTTCGTCTTTAAGCCTGTGGGGACCACCTAAACAAGGGAACAAGACAGGAGTGCATCAGAGTTGTCACCATTTTGGAGTCTCTGCTTTGGAAAGTATCAAGTTCCTGCTGTTATTTATTGACAAAGGCCAGGCTTCTAGTCCAGAGCCACACTGACTCAAATCAAATTGCCCATTCTAGAATTTAGGAAGTGGCTTACAAGATCACAATTCCTTTGGGATATGTCTTGTGTTAATCTGAGTGTCTCATTTTTTTCAAATCTTTCCAGGTATTCGGTAGAGTTTCTTCTTTGTCACTCTTATTATTTTCCTCTTTTAGAAATTAAAAACAAAGTTCCATTTTCTTGTTCTGTATTTTGATTTCCCTTTGCTTTCAAGGGTTCTGAGAAAACCATAAGATATAAAGACAAAATAATATAGTAATCAGCTAATTTACCATTTCTCATTTTAAGAAAACAGAGATTTGTAATTCAATGGAGGAATTTTCATTCCTTTGCTTTCTTGCACCTGCGTGTGTCTCTCTGTTGTTTTATACATAATGCTTGAGTTAAGCTCAGTGCTTTTGGCTTCCTTGCTCTCAGTGGGGTCTAAGACATTTTTCCCTTTCCTTTTCCCTTCTGTATATTTTATGTAATTTCTTCTAAGAATAATTACCATTTCTTCTTGACCTCAATGATTTCTATATATTACTAAGTTCAGTTACCCATGGAGTTATTTCCAAATAAGGACTGGACTCTTATTCTGGGTTTTGGAGGATGATCAATGTTCTCCTATAGCCTGCTCAGTGAGAACTATTTACATGTCCTCCAAGGAAAAGGAGATAATGCCAATAATTTGTCTTTTGAATAAACTTAGAAAGATACTTTCTTAGAAATGTCTTAAAGCACAATTTGCTCAAGTTTAGAGATTTGTGAATTGCTAAAGCACACACACATATACACACACACACATACACAAACACACACACACACACACACACACAATGGTAGGCATTTGCTTCTGTCATCTGAAACAAGTGAGTTTTAGAAAATACCTGAACTTAAAGTTTTATTAAGATTTTGAACCTGGCCGAATTCAACCTGCTGTTTAATGTGAATTCCTGTCAAATCACTCTTCCAAAATGGTCACCTGTGCCACACCCTAAGCGACTCCTAGTCTTTCAATCTAAGTTTTGGTGGTCTGGAAGGCAGCTCATGTGGCTGGGTCTCACTCATCTATCCAGGTCCCATGCCTAGCCAATAAATGATAATCATAATCCCACCCATGTAAGCCACCTTTAGACACTTGTATGGCCTGCTTTCATCTCCTCTTCAAAGGAAGCTCCATGACAGGCTGGGCCTCCTCTGAGGATCTTCTGAGCAAGCCATATCGTTATGATTCAAACTAACAGTGCTTGGGGATGAACAGAATTCTAAGACACATCTAACCTGGCCGTGGTGGGAAGGTCTTTGACATTCTTTTTTTTGTCTTTTTGAGACAAGGTCTTCCTGGAGCCTCAGGCTGTCCTGGAACTCACTCTGTAGACCAGGCTGGCCTTGAACTCACGAAGATCCGCCTGCCTCTGCCTCCCGAGTGCTAGGATTAAAGGCGTGTGCCACCACGCCCGGCGGTCTTTGACATTCTTATGCTGGATGCTTTCTTCCATTCACACATACACTGAGTTTCTGCTACCCGCATCATCCATTGTCACATGCTAAGCTCATATCTTTATCCAAATACATTACAACTCATGGCTTCAAGGCCTTTCTAGGCCATGTCTCTAATACTATGGCTGATTTTATTGTCATTTTACTTATATGTGATCTCTGTTGTCCAACTTTCTTAGACTGTTTCAGAGAAGCGGTAACTTACTGCCTGCTTCAGTCCATGTAACACTTTGCCACTAAAACAACTCTGCATATCAGTATAATACCTGTTTATTTCTCCAGAACTTTCCCTCTTGTATTACAGCAGTATTCATGATAGCTAATTATGGAGTCTGCCTAAGCAGTCAACAACAGAGGAATGGATGGAAGAAGAGATGTGCTGTGTACACATGGAAGTATTTTTCAACCCTAAAGTGAAATGAAGTTATATTGTTTACAGGAAACTGGTGTAAGTGTAGATAATCAGGTTAAGTAAATTAATTGTTTCAGAAAGACAAATATTATATGTTTTCTGTCATTTGTGGTTCCTATGTCTTACATAGATACATAAAACAGGGCATGTGTGTGTAACACAAATATAGAACTGAAAGTGTCTAAGGGGCAAACAGGACTAAACAGAGAGAGGAGGGGTAAGAAATGTGAAGGTGCATGACCTGGAGGTACTGAACACACTTGCATTGAATTGTGAAATAAAAGATATGCATTGGAGTGGAGAGTATGAGCTGTGCTGTTGGTCTGCCACAACAAAGAAAAGAGAGACCCAAATGTTGTACTGAGGGATCTTTTCTTCGCTAGCCAGTGGGGGTCAGAACTGGCATGGAGATTCTATGCCTGGTGTCTGAAGTTACTGGACACTGGCATGCACAGTAATGTCCAGTGACTTCTGGAGATTCTAGTGCTTTCTGCTTTTTACCCTATTTGTTCAGTGAATTCACTGTCTCAATATTGTTGTGCGTTGAATTTGAGTTCAAGATTGCTATAGCATATACAACTTGAACTGTGGGTCTGATCCTTGGTAGAGGAGGCACTAGGTGAGTCCTTCTAATTATCCTCACCAGTTACTTCAAGACACAGTAGCTATGGGCTACCATGAGATCAATGCCTGTTCTTAGGGGTTTAGTGGCCAGGTAGTACATGACAATATTGGAAAGGAACCTGAGACAGTAACTCACTCTCATTGTGCACATCTCAGCCCAGTCTGAAACAAATGGACCTTCAGGAGAAATTTCTCATGAAGATCAGAATGCTTGCCAGCTTAGACCTTTATGGATCTTGTTAGGGTAGCTAACAGAACAGAAGAAATACTTAATGTGACAGAAATAGTTCCCAGAAGTATAGCTACCATCAGAATGAAAAACGGATCCATTAAGGAGGTCTATCTAGCGCCACATAAGTCTGTTTATTAACAAAGTGAAACTGTATAAAGCTGAACACGAACTGCTTGAGTCTTTCATCTCTGTCTCTCTGTCTCTCTGTCTCTCTCTCTCCTTTCCTCCCTCCCTCCTTCCCTCCCTCCCTCCTTCCCTCCAGGATTATACCTTGACATCATCCATCATTCATGTTTTTGACTCTAGCTTGGTTTTTCAAAATATAAGGGCAAGGATCTTGAAATTCAATGGCTTCTAATCCAGTTTTTACTAATTATAGAATGGCAAGAATTCCAGGTTCCTGCAACAGAAACCCATTCCCTGTAGCCTCGAGCACCTAAGAAATAAATGTTGATTAGGAAGAACATATATGAATCAAATATGGCTGCTTCCTGCTGATTTTTTCATTTCTTTTTTTCTATTGAATTGTGATTTTCATATATTTTGATCCTATTTAGATTCCCTCCTCTATCTGCACCTCCTTTTAGGACACTTAATGTACTCTATTATATATATATATATATATATATATATATATAATAGACACCAATTAGGCTCTGTGGTTTTATATGAAATACACACTAATTAGACTCCATATCTATCTATCTATCTATCTATCTAATCTATCTATATCTATCTATCTATGTCTATCTATCTCTATCTATCTATCTATCTATCTATCATCTATCTATAATCTATTTCTATCTATCTATCTATCTATCTATCTATCTATCTATCTATCTATCTATCTATCTATCTATCTATCTTCAGTGTGAGTCTATCTACTGGAGCCTGGTTAACCTACCAAAAGTCCCGACCCACCCTTGGAAGAGACTCCCTCTCCCTCTCCCTCTCCCAGGACATTGGTTCCCAAACGTTCTTCAGGTATGGTTAGTGTTGCTTCCCCACTTCCCCATGCCTGTGCTGGGGTTTCGTCTGGTTCGAGCTGACGTGGGACTTGTGCATGTTGCTACCATTGCTGTGAGTTCATAAGAGTGACTGGCCAGCTGTCTGGAAAACTCTGTTTCCATGTGGACATCTATCTCTGGCTCTTAGAATATTTCTGTCCTCACTCCCCAATGATCCCTGAGCTCTAGGAGGTAGAAGTTTGATATAGGTGTCCAGTTCAGGGATAAACACTGTGCAGCCTCTTGTACTCTGCATGTTGGCCAGTTCTGAGTCTCTGGGTTAATCATCGTCTGTGGCATGAGGAAGGTTCTCTACTGGGAGTTGAGAGACATATTAATCTATGTGTGTAGCAGTAAGTCATCAGGATTCAGTTTAGTAACTGTATCTATTTAGCAGAAAAATAGTTTTGGGCTCTCTGCTATGTTCGGTGACCTATGTATTCTCAGGCTCCTAGACCTGATATCAATGTCAGGTATGGACTTCATCTTATGAAGTGGACATTAAATAGCATTAGAAAGTAGTATCTGTTTCTACAAGTTTGACTATTTTAGATTCCACATACAAAATGGGATCAAACAACATATTTTTCTTTCTTACACATTGCCTGAATTGTCTAGACTCTTATTTACTTATTCATATGTATTATACATAGTGCTTGCTTCCATAGAGATATTGTCTTTCCAGTGCATCATGTACCTGGATTGGGTTGCCCCACCCTCTTCTCACTACTGCCTTTCCTGATAACCTCCTTAAAAAAAAAAAAAAAAAGAAAGTGGGTTGGTCACTCTCATAATATCTGTGGCACTATTGCACTGGTGGGTATATCTTGCCTGGCCAGTTCTTGTTGTAGCCCTCAGGATTCACAGCTAGGTGAGGTTGAGATTAAGGTTCTCTTTTGGTACCATGCATAGTATGTTCCAGCACTATGAAGGATAGCCAGTACAGATGAGGCTTTAAAGTCAGCACCAGATTTCTTTCTCCTGGTTTGTTCTATGGTTCATGTATGTAATGTTTTCAACAGTAAGGTCTCAATGTCAAGTTCTGGTGGGTAACCAAGAGCAAGGCCAATGGCTATTGTTGTTTGAGTCTATGGGACCCTTGGTCAACAACTTCAAAGGAGGGAGTCCATTCCTGGCATCAGGCTTTTGCTTTGCCTAGCCTGAGGTGTCTAGTAGGGGCATTGTCTCCTTGCTATAAGGGGACTCTTTTTCATCTCTTTTTATAATGTATATGTACATTTTTAGAGGCTTCTATAAGCATATGGTAGGTTTCCATATGGCTTTTTCCAACGGTCTTTAGTGTTACTTATCCCTCCCTATGCTCCTTCCACTTGCCCTCCCTCCCATTCCCCACCACATTTAACATTTCCTACTCTATTATTTCTGTTTCCCTCTCTATATCACCAAATTCTATCATGCCTCCCAGGAAGTGCCCCATCCCCTGTGGCCATTTATTAGTTTCATGATTTCTCAAAATTTTCCTATTGAAGCATGCCTATCTAAGGTTTCAAAGGTAGCTATGAGAGAGAACATTTGCCTTTTGGGGTCTGGATTATCCCACTCAGGATGATGGTTTCCAGTTCCATTCATTTACCTTGGAATTTCATTATTATTATTATTAATTATTTTAAAAACTGCATACTATTCCATTCCATTGTGTATATTCTTGCTGACTTTGATGGTTTAGTTATAGGGGATAGTTGTTGGCACAAATTCTAAGACTGGCCTAAGGGTTCCATTAACACTTTGTAAATATTAGCAGCTGTTCCTGAATTAGCTTCCTGTGGTGCGAGAGGCTGAGCCTTGAAGGAGCTGTTTGAGTGGTAGTAATGCTGTTATTCTCAACAAACATATCAGTTCTATATCATGGGAGAATGTTAAAGTTGATGTAAAAGATAGTGATGTAGCCACCTCCCCTCATTCATAGGAGCATGAAAACAGCCTGGATGCCTTAAGATGTAGCTGTGTTGAAACTCTGGGTGCAGGCCCCTTCCTGGACATGTTACTTTCAGGCAGGTGTAAATGCCTTTCCCGGAACTTTGTGAGAAGACAGTATTTTCTCCATTTTAGAGAGAAAAATCAAAAGCTCCAAAGACACAAGTGGCTTGCTTATGAGTTCTGACTCACTATCATGACTAGATCCATTGTATCCATATAGGAAAATCGCTTTCGTACCACAAAAATTCATTCAGAATCAATCTAATCTCATTGTCAATAACTGTCCTTTTAAAATTAACCCTCTAAGCCAGGCGTGGTGGCACACGCCTTTAATCCTAGCACTTGGGAGGCAGAGGCAGGCGGATTTTTGTGAATTCAAGGCCAGCATGGTCTACAGAGCGAGTTCCAGGACAGCTGGGGCTACAGGGAGACCCTGTCTCGAAAAGAACAAAAAAAATAAAAAAAAAATAAAATTAACCCTCTATACAATATGTAAATATCATCGTATTACCCTTCATGAAGAATGGCAGGCTGCAGTTCATTGTCCCTAGGGAATCTGATGGGTTAATTGTTCATACAGCTCTGTTGGGAAGAGAGGTTCTCCTTACTTTGGTGTCAAATATCATTATCTCTGGGCAGCAAGCAGGAAGAACTGCCCTTTGGTTGGTGACAACCTTCCTTCAGTTATTACCCTGATCTTAAGACTGTCTGATATAACTTCTTTCTCTTTAAAAAATATTCTATTGTTTCTTATTTGTTTATGTCTATGAGTGTATTACCTGTACATATGCAAGTGCACTTGTGTCTTTCAATGACCATGAACATCAGAAGAAGGCATCAGATTCCCCAGGAACTGCAGTTATGGATGGTTGTTAGCTGCCATGTGGGTGCTGGGATTGAACCGGGTCCTTGGCAAAAGCAGTCAGTATTTTTAACCACTGAGCCATCTCTCCAGCCCCCGGGACTTCTTTCTGATCTTGGTGTTAACATGAGTCTATTTGCTGACACAGTGGTGATGCAAGGGTATATCTAAGATTGTAATCATAGCTTTGGTTTTCACAATACAAAATGATTACAATTTTTCAAGGTACCCTTCATCGGCTTGTTCCTACTTCCTGCTCTCTGTTGTGATTTTCAATAAGATCTCAGTAAATAAGGCTCTCCACTGAACTGCCCAGCTTTACTTGGACACCTCACGGAGTCCCTTTGTGCCTCAGATTCTCCTTTGTGTAAAGGGGCATAGGCACACTTAGCTTTTCTTTTGCGATGTTGAAAAGATAAATGATATATTTTTTTAAAAATACTATTTAGTTAGTTATGGGGCACATGAGGGGGTCACAAGATAACCTGTGGGAGTGTGTTCTCTCCACAAAGTATGATCTGGGATGGAACAAAGTTGTCAGGCTTGGAAGCAAGTGTATTTACCAGCTAAGCCACCTTGCAAACCTGAGAATGCTTTTTAATAGATTTTACATTCCATATATAGTAAGTACTTTAAAGGAGATCAGGGGATGGGCTTATTAGTGGAACTCAGGGGTGCCTATTCCTTTCTTTTTTTTAAATTTTTTTTTATTATTTATTTCTGTATGTGTATGAATGTATTGTCTGCATGCAGATCTGTGCACCCGTGTCGTGCAATGCCGCGGAGGTCAGAAGAGGGTCTCGGATTCCCCTGGAACTGGAGCTCTCCTGGAATTGGAGTCACAGACGGTTCTTAGCCGCCATGTGGGTGCTGGGGATCGAACCCGGGTCCTCTGCAAGAGCATCGGTGCTCTTAACCGCTAGGCCATCTCTCCAGCCCCTCCTATTCCTTTCTTTATAATTCATGAACAGTTTGGAAGTCAGGTTGGGTATTGACAATGACTGTCTGCTTTCGCATTTTAGACTCTTATTAATACAAGCAAGCCAGCACCATATTGTTGAATGTGGACTATCTCGAATATCTCTGTTCTTCTCCCTGTCAATGTCTGTGTCCTGTTTTTCTTGTTTGCTCGGTACAAATTCTAAGTTCCTGGGTGCATACTCTAAAAATATTTAAGATCAATGCATTGTACCACAGCCCAGGCTAGATCTCTCACCCGGACCTCTAGAAAATCTCCAAAGGGAATGAAGTGGTGAAGTGACTCCAATAACATTTATCAATAATTTATGGTTCAGGCAATGGACATGTAGGCAAATACAACCACAGCTCTCATGGTTCTTCCATTCTGGTAAGGGGAAATAATAAGCAATCAAAATAAAGGAACCAGCATGCTAATGTCAGGTGTTGATGCAGGCTGTGGAAACAATGAAGTAAGGTAATATAATAAAGATGCTGGGTTGGTTCAGAAACCTCTCTGAGGAAGTGACCTATGAATTGGGCCTTATGCAGGAGGAATAGCCATGCATGGAGGGAAAGCATTGCACATGGGAGAGACGGCTGTGGCTGTGCAGAGCCAGAAGAGGCTTCCAGGCCTCAAAGTCCAGGAGGCACACGTGGTACAAGACTGAGAGGACTGACCTTGGAATCAGAATCCCTGGTTCGGGGTACAAATCCAAGTTCCGTGTCCCCAGGTTAAGTGGGCTCCTGTGGGGCTGTATCAGTAGAAGATGATCATTCACCACCCTATTCACTCATCCTACATTGTTAAGTGACTGCCTAGCCTTGAAGCCTCACAGCGCTGGGATTCCACATGTTTTGGGATTAGCATCAGGGAGAGACAGGATGCAGGAGGACTAAGGCAGCATTCCATAACTCCAACAGGAAAACACTGCTAGGTGGGCAGCAAGAGCCTCGAGTTCTAAAGCCTGCTCTGTGCCTCCTTAGAGGAGACTCTTAATTTCTCTGGTATTAAGTCTTCATTTATCATGATAAAAAAATAAAAAGTGGAACACTGCCATATCTGATCAATAAGCTCCTTTCTAGCTCCATGCCAGGATTCAGATCTCGGGTATTCTAACAGGATGTAAGACACAGCACTCAGCCAGAAATAACCAAAGACAAGGCAGGAGAGACACATAGAGTGGGGAGTGTGTGTCAAAGTTGGTTTAGAGAAGTGTCTTTTCATTGCAAGGACCTGGAACCACAAGGTCTTTATCAAGAGGGCAGGCCTAGAACAGCAAGATTAGTGCTGTGTGCTGCTTTTATGTGGTTTGCCACCTTGGAGGAGTGTGTGTGTGTGTGTGTGTGTGTGTGTGTGTGTGTGTGTGTGTTGATTCTGTGTTCTTATTCTTTGGATTATGTTTAAATCCCCCCCCCCACCGAAAACAATGTACAAAGGCTCCCTCTTGGGGATGAGCACTGATTGGTAAGCAATAACTAAAGCTGTCTTCACATCGCAGTAGCCGAAGCCAACAAAAGAGCGACTGGATCCGGCGATGGAGCATTGTTGGCAGAGCTGAGTGCGCTGCTTCTCCAGACAAAAGCCGCATTAGAGATGTGGCTTCAGGCTTCCAAATAAGAGCGCTGAATCATCCCAGAGCCTTTCAATACAGTCTTTTCCTGAAGATTTTTCTAATAAGAAATGTAAGAGAAAAACAGCCTAACAGGCCAATATTCTTTTCAGAAAAATAAGCTAACACATATCTAGCAGCCAGAAGATAAGTGCCTTTCTTCCTTCCGTCTACACTTCTACTCTGATGTGTCTGTCCCCACAGCCTTGTCCTGAAGGGAGGTGAAGACACCTAATTCTACATTTTATCCGGCAATCACTTCCATTTCTATACTCAGAGACAGCCTAGAGCCTATGTACTAGTAAGACAGCCTAGAGCCTACGTACTAATAAGGCCCTGGAATAATTCCACCACATAGTTTTGTCTCTGGAACTTGTTCTCCTCCATTGTCTAACTCATTCTCTCTGCTTTTCCTCCATCTCAGTTAGGTTCATAATTATCAGCTAAATGAAAATAAGCTTCCAACAACAATATTGACAAAAATATCATTTTAAATATGAATTTGCATATTGAGTTTGCATATACACAAACCAGTATATCTTATACAAGTGCATATGTGCATGTACCTGTCATGTATATATGGAAATGTTTTGTTTTGTTTGGCAGGGCCTCTCTATGTAAGCACTGGCTGACCTGGAGCATGCTATGTAGACCAGGCTAGCCTGAAACTCACAGAAATCTGCCTGCCTTTGCCTCCTGAGTGGTAGGATTCAAAGTGTGAACCACTATGTCTGGTGTATTTGGATTTTTTAAAACTATAGGTTTACATATGTGTTAACCTTCTTTTTGAAGTATGATGTGTTTATTAGAGTCTATGTATAAATATTCATATGATATTTTCCCCTAGATCAGATACCACACTATGATTACTGAGATCAAGCAAATCTAATGTCTTCAGGAAGCTTTGACCAAATATAGCTACATAGTTTATCTAACATGTACTCTAAGAGACATACTTCATATTCATTAAACTTCAAATTCTAAGTTTCAAATAGCAGAAATATGCGAGTTTACATTGTTGCTGAGAATGAAAGCTCTTATATGGGGTCCTTAGCATGTCCGTGTTCTTCCTTTAGTACCTCTGTGTCTCAGAGATAAAGGTTGTCCACTCCAGTTCTCTCAATGTACAGGTAAGGAAAGCTACAAGATTTATCTAGAGCCACACAATTAGTTCTGGTGGTTCTTTGACAATTTGAACTGAAGTTATCAAAGAAGCTAAAGATTTCAATAAATAAAATGCAAAAACTAAATGACTTATACATACTTACTGTCACAAAGAATGTGCCTTAGTTGTGCGGTACCCTGTAGCGAGAGCTCAGCTGGATGGCTGGCCACAGTATTATCAGTCATTCTCCATTTCAAGTCATTGCTATGCGACATTTACAACTGTGCTCAAGGATGCAAGTGACTCTAGGCATGAAGAATCCACCAAGAGAATGACTTATTATAGGAAAAGACCAAGATCTGATAAGAGGGGCTGAGCCGTCCAGTTCCTTTTTAGTTTAGAAGACCTGACATTGCTTCTCAGAGGAGATGTAATGTAATTCTAAAGACACAGAACTACTTTGAAAGTCCCCTTGGTTTCTCAAGATAGGATCAAGCCAGGATTCTCTTAAGAAATTCAGTGACTGGTCTTATTTGCTTTTGAAGACTGACCTTTCTGGGCCTTCTGTACCATGGTCCCAGGCTTCCACATTCATTTCTAAAGCTCCAACTTCACAATCCTGCGTTTGGGACTCAAAGACTCACTACTGTATCCCCTTTTCCTGCACTGCTTTTTTGAACTCATAACCCGTTACAGCCAGACGACAGGAGAGGCGCAAACTCAAAGTACCTTCCTTCTCCCATGGATCTAGCTTGCCATGAACCTCGGTCAGTTTATGAGTTTAGACAAAGGACACTCAATAATCTTTACCACACATGAGAAACAAGTCGAGAGGACAGCAAGGAGCTTTGTCTTTTTATCATTTTGTGGAGCTTTTTCATTGTGGAGATGCCACAACTTATGTCAAAAGTAAAAGGATTTCACACAGAGGTAAAGGGAAAGAAAAAAAGAGGGGGCTAGTAGAGAACAGATGTTGTGGGGGGAAGTGGGAGTGTGTGGCTGGGAGGGGAGGAGGGATGGACATGCAGGGGACCATAGGGGTTAGGGAGGAGGGAATTCAGGAGAGGGAGATAGGGGAGGTTGGTTTGGGGCGGGAGAGGGTGGGAATAATGGGAGTGCTTGGACTGGGGAAGGAGGAGGAAAGTTGGATGTGGGGGGATGAATGGAAACAGGTGACATTGGAAGACAGAGGGAAATGTGTTGGCTTGTGAACCCCCTGAACAATGCAGCAGGATATCTGGATGTTTGTGCATGTGTATACTTGGGGGGGGGTGTATGGCGAGGAGCACCCTCCTAGACAGGAGAGACTTCCTTCGAGTGGATGGTCAGAGCTGTCCAAGAGACTCCCAGAATAATACAGGCTATTTCAAGATCCCTTGGTTATCTCCCAGAATTTGAAGGTAATGCCCTACTGCAGAAGACAGGACATAATTTGGACGCAGGGCTTTTGGAGTAATGAAGTTGGTACTGACCTGGAAGCCTTCTCCCTGAAGACTAGTTCTCACAGTTCTAGAAGATACTAAGCAAGGTGCTAAGAGAAAATCAATCAGTGGTCCAACCCAGTCCTAAAGCTGAATACCCATAATGACTGGCACAACAAGCTTCCTCTATTGATGCAGTAGTACCGCTGTTATCTGGGGGGGGGGATGTGTAATCATAGTTATCTAACTGGACTTAAAGCCCTCTCAATAGGAGTGAACTCATGGGTGGCACTGTAATTATAGCGCAAAATACATGGCTGGAGAGATCATAGATTCTAGAAAACACCCCATCTCTGTCATATCTCTAGACAAATGAAATTTCTTATCATATCCTAAATATGGATCTTTATATTTATTTAGACAAGTACACAGTATACCACTCATCAAATACAGTATACCACTCATCAAAGAAGCTTCTTTTGGCAACATACAGAGGTTATTGAAGAGTTCCACAACTGGTTACACATAGAGAATATATGTCTTAAAGAAGCCCAGCCATAGGCGACTTATCTACAATGGAACCTCTACATCTAAGATTCATAGACTGTAGCGAAACCTGGGGTGAGGAGAATAGTGAGAATCCTTCAACTCTCACTAGCGAAGCTTCCTTATACAACAGACTGTGATGTATTCAGAAGGCGACAACTAGCTAAATTTTAAAGAATGCATGACAGACAGATGCCCAGCCCTATGTAACTTATCCACAGTGGAACCTCAACACCTTAGGCTCGGGGAACATAGTGGAATGGTAGGGAGAGAGAATACTAATATAGCCCTCAGTTCTCACCAGAGAAGCTTCCTCATACAACAAGGTGTGATGCACACAGAAGGCAACGGGCTAAGTTAATGTGCATTCTTGGATAGGGCTCCTACATTAAACCTCACCCACACATGGCTCAGGAACCATTGCAGAAGAGGGGGCAGAAAGATAGTAAGAGCTAGGGTTGGTCCACGAACACAGGGAAACAGAGGCCATTGAAAGCTCATTTGAACTTGTGGTGATGGTGGTGGTAAGCCCAAGACGCAGGCCAACTCAATCAGACAAAGGCCCAGAGTGGCGTGATGGAAATGGGCACCGAGATGTGTTGGAAACTGATTATGACTGGGTAAGGAACAGTAGACCTTCCTTAAGATCTCAGTGGGCTATATAGAGCCCAATGGATGAATCCGCATTGAAGGATATCTGAATAAAAGACTTGACTAGATGTGACTTAACATGTATGGCAGAATACCTGAGGCTCATGAGGGGGGGGGGCATGGATGGAGGAGGGGTTCTAAATTTGATTAAGAACAGTTGAATGAAATGTACAAATGTTCAATAAAATATATTTAAAAAGTAAAATGATTTCAGAAAGATTTTTACATTCCAATGTTTAAATTATCATGAAAAATAAAAGCTAATGTGTAATCGTTCTTTCAAAAAGTCACAAGTTACCAGGCACCAGAGCCCATGGATGTTAAGTAGGAAAACAAACACCTCCCTTATGGGAATTGATGAACATCCTCCCCAAGGAACTATGAACTAGACTGTAAATAAACAAAGAGAATTGAAGAAAATACTTTATATTGCAAGTTGTGGTTCAAGTATTCAAATAAACAGTGCCATGGGCGACATATACACTATTGTGTGCATATGCCTGTACCTTTGTGTTTGTATGTTCGTGTGTGTGTGTGTGTGTGTGTATGTGTGTGTGTTGTATTTGGGCTTTTGTGTTATGCGTATTTGAATGTGTGCACACATGTCTTTGTATATCTGCATTTAGACACAGTATTTGTACGGGGATGCTTGTACATTTGTGTATAAGCACTCAAGCCTCAAACGCTGTGAGTTCATACTTCACAATATGAAGTATGAATCCTCAGCTGACCTGTACTCATGCTGCTTCTTGAGCAGTTACAGTGTTTTTCTGGATCTCAATACTATGTATAAGATGCCGTGAGTAGCGCTCACCATGAAACCAAAAGATCAGTGGATGAGCTGTCACACACCTAGCTAGCTATTTTACCAATTAAGTTGACCTAACTAGATTTGTACAAATTTTGATGATTTTTTTTCTTGCAGAATCTTCAATATATAATATTTCCCTGCCACTCAGTAATTTTAGAATCCAGATATATAGATATCCCAGAAGAACTTGTATTTTCTTGAGTAGCATGATGGCCACTTCATAGATGAGGCATTATTTTCTCCGTTGCACGTCTGAAGGAGCTGAGATCTATGGGTGAAATAATGTGCTGAGTCATCCAGGGACCTTTTTCAGGGTGGAGACAAACCTTTCATCTCTTATTAAAGCCGGCTTTGCCATCCCTTCCTCACCCTTCTCTGGCCAGAGGCTGCAGGGCTAAGTAGCAACCTGGAGGTCTGTGGACATGACTGTGGCTTCCTGGGGGCCCTTCCCCAGCTGATGGGTGTCATGTGCTCTGACACTCCTCCTTCCTCCTCCATCTGGTTGCCATGTGATTCTTAAGGTCAACTCACCTGTGCTGATCGGAAGAAGGAAGAACTGGGAAAGAATTCAAACTGGATAAGCACAAGTGGTAGCTTCATTGAGATGTGCATGTGTGCACATCCTAAAAGTACGTGGTGGGACTGGGCTGGCCTTGAAGTGCTTCACTAGCTGTTTAACCACTGCACAGAGCTGCTGCTGTTACTCCGTCCAGGAAGCATCAGCGTAAGGATGGCTGGGACAGGACTATTTAATCCCTTCCTGATCTTTGCAGTCTTTTAAATCTTTATCTATTGAAATACTGAGCTATAAGAACTCGGTTAGCAGAAATATTATTGTCATAGGAAGGCCAGGTATTGAGCTGTGCAGTTCAAGAAAGCTAGGAAGAAACTTGGACTTAGTGAAAAAAGAAGCAGAATTCCGTTTACGAAATTATTACTTTTGTTTAGCAAGATACATAGATTCAATTTTGCACAGAAAATTGCTTAGGAAAAAAGACTCTCAGTAGAGCCCTTCAAAGGGAATTTAATATTTTTAATAAGGCAAATCTTTCTGATTCTCAACTATTTAGCCATGAAATCTTAAAATCCAATGAAAGTCTGTCTTCAACAAATGCTGCTTTACAAATTTTATTGTCTGTTTAACAACCTAAGAATATTACATTCCTTAGTCACTTAAATTCAATCACAATGACACTGTGTTTTTAAACTTTCATGTAATGTAATGTAAATTAGTGCCTATAAAGTATGTGTTTATTTTTTGGATATTCTGTGTCTCAAAATTATAAATAAGGTCAATTGACCCAGCAAATGGCAAGTTTCTAAGTAGTGTCTGTCTCTAAGCAGTGATTTAGAAACATAAACACATCTATCTATATGTATACATATATAAACGCATATACCATCTATATGTATACAGAAATAAAATGCATGTACACATATAAACAAATAGTAATGCTTGAAAGATTTTGCATATCATAGATCAAGTGTTTTTCACAGTATTTGGGGCTGGGTATATTGGCACCTATCTGTAATATCAGCTATTTAAAAGGCTGGAAAGCTTCAGGCTTCAGAATGACTTCAGCTCTGGTAAGAGTAACTTATTGAAACCCTGCCTCAAAAAATTTCTTTAAAGGTTGGGGGTGTAACTCAGTGGTAGAGAGCTTGCCTCGCACATACAAGACCCTGGGTGCAGTCCTCAATACCACAAAAGAGGGCTGGAGTGAGACTTGTCATTGAAGGAGGACATGGTACTAGGAGAGCTCACAAAGCCAGTCTGTCCATGAGACAGAGGTAGGGAGAGATTTTTCTTATTTTTAATGTCTCTCCTAAGTACAGTAAATAAATAGCACAATAGAGTCACTTTCATCAGATCTGAGGTCAAGGAATGAGCTGGTAAAATGGTGGCCTCAAAGGTGTGAGGATCTGCTTTCCATGCCCAGCACACAGGTAAAAGGCTGGTAATAGTGGAGTGTGTTTGTAATCCTAGGGTGGGGAGGTGGAGACAGGGGGGATGCCTGGGATGGCTGCTGGCCAACCAGGTTAGTTGAGTCAGCAAGCTCAAGGTTCAGTGAAAGACCTTATTTCAAAAAATAACATGGAGAACAATTGAGGAAGACATTAGACAAAAGCAATGCTCTTCATATGCATGCCCATATGTGTGCATGTTCACACCCCTCCACTTGTACAACACACACACACACACACACACACACACACACACACAGAGAGAGGAATCAAATCAAGCTACTTTCTAGAGCCAAGTTGTTTCTTTGAAACTATCCAGCTTCTTTTCTTTGTATTGCAAAATTAATAACCCAAACTACTGTATGGGCTTTTGGAAAGGAACAACTTAACCTAACATCTGAAAGTACCTGCAAACTCACTTAATGAAGGAAGTAGCAACATTTATATTTATATTTATATTATTTATATTTATATATTTATCTTAGCTGCACACCTGTTCTGAATACTCAGATGTATGACTTTGGCCTTGTCTTCAGCATAATCCCACTCACTGTTTAAAACTACACTGTGCCATTGGTTTACACTGGTCATGAAGTGTGTGTCATTCTCTCTGAAGTTACAAAAATATGCCAAAGAACCAGCATGAAACCACTCCATTGCTAGAAAATCAAATTGGTTCTGAAAGGTCTATCGATGGAATCCCCCGCACACTTTCTGTTCTCTCTATTCCCTACTACAAGCTTGCCATTAGACAACACATGAACTGTTGTGTTATTTGGTCTCTTCCACACTGGAATATAAGCTCCACCTGAGCAGGAATATTTGCTTCATTTCCCTCCACAAGAGCAATGATAGGCACAGGAGAATGAGAGAATGCACTAAAGGAAATGTGAAAATGATCACAAATGGTTCACTAAAATGCTTATGCTATCTTTAATGCTCCAACACTGATATGGCAAAACCTCATATAACAATCTGTTCATGTGTAACGTTTCCTATTATCAGTTTCATCAGTGGTTTTGTCTGCTTAGTTATTCCATGTAGAGAGAGAGAAACTCTCATGCCTCCAATGCTAATCTTAGATTTGTAGAAGAACATAAACCATCAAGAGGGAGTTCTCTACTCCTCTGATTACAGCTGAAGTGCAAATTCCTAATCCACTCTTTTAAGCAGTTATCTACCATTTAGTGCTCATAAATTCCCATTGTACACTCAATTACAAGAAATCACAGCATGGGTATAAACAGCACTAATAACAAACAGCTACACTTTTTTTTTAATCTCCCTCTGTTTCCACAGCACTTGGGAGATCTGTCAAATTGCTCTCTGCAGCAGATTGGAAGGAGGAGGTTGTGATAGAAGTCATGGCCTGACTGCTAGTGACGTTGTTTCCATATTTTGCAGCTTGGGAATCACTGTGTAGAAAACCTTGGCTCTGATCACTAGCTGTACAGAAGATAAATCTGTGGGGTTCTTGAGGAAGAAAGTACCAGTGTAGGTGGAACAAGATAATTGAAAAAGCAGAAAAAGAATTGCAAGACACTGCTGCTTTGATGAATCTTGAGAAGGGACTTGCTTCTGTCTCTGCATAATCAGGCAGTGGCTGAGGCTTGAGAATATGGGAAGGGAACACTTCTTTCTGTAATTAATATTCTCAGGTATTTGACTCCTTGAGTTTGCAAAAACACTCCTTTTGCAGGATACTCCTAAATGAGTCTCTGTACTTTCCTTATACTGTGAAGAAACAGACTGTGCTTTTTTCTTATTTGCATGTCAAAGCCAGTGCGAATGTGCACTTGTTAAATGCTGCTGCAAAGCGTGTAAAATAATGCAGACACTAGTACTGAAAGCATCTTAGTACCTTCCTCTTCCCTCCAGTGATTTTATTCTCCTCACTTTGACCTTCACTTGGCCAATATATGCTGCTTTTAGGGCAGTTTCCAGACAAAACCCTGTGATTGGTTAAACAGTCAATTAAGACACAAATGGGTTTAAATTTATCTTCTCTATTTCAGAGAGAATGATGGCTTATAGATGTAGAAGGATGGCATATTTGAAGACAGTTGTTCATCTGGATAGCATAATTAACTCTTCAGTATACATATACATGCAACAGATGCACACAAGATTTGAGTTTACCACTTTTGGTTCTTTACCAGTGGCAGAGTAGGAAAATTCAGAGGAGACTGCCATTTTAACTCACAGGGTGCAAAACAAGGCACTCACCGGCGCTGACAGTGATAGCTTCAATGAACTGCTCCCTCCAGCTGTTCGTGCCCACCACAAGGGCCAGGTTTGTCTTCTTAATGAGTTTGTCCACAGTGCTCTAGAAAAGTGAAAAGAAATAAGATAATAACTTCTAGGGTTGTTAGGGCCTCGGGAAATCGAAGACCTTGTTGATTTGGAAACCTCGGAGTTACATAAAGGGTAGCAGATGTTAGGCTCAGAAGAATGGTATTGATATAAACACTGTTATGATTATGCAAACAATTGCGGTCTTTAGTTAGAAACATTCTGAAATGGAAACTTCTTTGCAGCAAAGACAAGCCTCTTTCACTGACTAATAGCCAGTGAAGAAAAGCCGCGGTGTTCAGGATAGCAGCTGTTGCGAAGGCCCACCCATTCCCCTCAGCTGCTTGGTGACCTTGCTTCTCTTTGGCTTGCCTGTGATGCGCTGTCTGGGAGTGAATTAATAATGTTGGCTCTGCTCAGCTATCCATATCTGTGGATATCCAAAACGGACAGATTCTGAGCTCAAAAACTGAGTGTTGCTCTTTTGTTTCTCTTGAAATGTAACCAGGTAGCAGAGTTTCAACTTGCTTATTGTGCAATGATCAACAAATGGTTATTTTTTTGGTCAGAAGGGACTACAAGATTTCAGTTTGCTTATATTTACTAGAGAAATCTATTCTCACTTTACTGTTGTTGTATCAAGAAAACAGGAGACAAGCAAAAGGCAACATTCATGGCATGGGTGTGGAACTTTGTTAAAATCTTGCACCGGATTTCTGTATTTTTATACCACCAAGGTGCATGGCCTTTTATTTTTCTTTAGAACTTGTTAGGCTCTGATTTTAGACAATTAACGGTCTCTAGCTTTCTAAATTTGGTTAATGTAATAACAGGAGCAGCCAAGAGGTCATAGGAAAACCAAGTAAGCAGTGCACTCAAAGAGCTACCACAAATCATGGCAACTACAGGGGAAGGGTCATTTTCAGGATACTGCAGCTGCTCTCCCCAGATAAACTACCACAGCTAGTCTATCAACCCCCCACTTACTGTCAGGGCATCCTCCAATTTCCACTACTTGCAAAGAGGTAGAAAACACATATTACTTGTCTTAGGTAAAGATCTGTGCATGTTTAAGGCAAGGTACTGAATGAACTATGGCTTGAGAGAGATAATATTATTGGCTAAGTAAGGGTGAAGAAAATGGGACCCCAGGGCTTGTAGGAGAGGTCAACGCCAATTTGTAATATCAAGCCTGTTAGGTCAAGAAGAGTCATTGGAACCGACTTGAAACACTGAGACAAATATAAACATGAAAGGGCCCATCTGAAAACTAGCTCAGTCTATTTGCAACATTATTATTGGCTGGGTACTGTATGTCCTTAGGGTGGTGTCCTTTCAGCTTCTGGCCTTGTATCTAGAACTGCTGGTGCCCCTTGATAAGGCCTGTAACTCACTGCTCTTGGGCACTATCACTTGAAACACATGACAGGTGTCAGCCTGTTCTCCCTCAGCTCCGTCACATCTCATCAGGCACTCTAACATCTTGACTGATGCCAATTCAAAGTGGACTATAACAAGAAATGACTTCGGTTTTTCCTACATGTAATGGAAACTTGGGTCAGCTCTCTCCGAAGGGGAGAGAGCATACTTTGAGCTGAAGCCAGGGTAAGAACTTCATCACCTGAGAGATATGAAGCTAGCCATTGTTCAAACAGCTGAACACAGACCTCCTCATGAAAATCTGCTGGCGATCAAACTTTTAAGAGAAACTAAACTTAAAGAGATGTGAAAAAATCCAGGTAGATATTAAAGTTCAGTTGATTTTAAACAGAGAGGAATAGGCAACATTTTTCCTTGGTCTAAATTTGTACCAGTGCCAGTGTTTGGGCTATGTGAGAAAAGAGAGTGAATAAGACAAAGTGAAGTTGAGGTACCCGACTTTGGACAGAACTCTCTGTCTTTACCTGGAGGCTTCCTAAAATGGTCGTGAGCAGCTCCTCACTGCATGAGACCTTCAAGAGATGAGGAGAACCTCACTCTTGGTTAATAAAGCCACAGCACGGCAGGTTAGAACTAGGGGATTATTTCACTTTCTCATGCTGTTTAGAAGTTTTGAACAAAGTTCTCTAGCTATGTTCTAGAAAAACATAATTCCTAAATGAATAATACAATATCAAAGTTGAAATCAGGGCAATTGAAAAGTGTCGCAAGATGCCCTTTTGGTGTTACTGGCTTTTGTCTGTATGGATATTTGTAGTGTATTGGCTGTATGTATGTAAGTGCACCCATGTTGTGCAGAATTCAGGAAACAGGCTGTCAGATCCCCTGGAACTGGAGTCCTAGAGAGTTGCTGGCTGCCATGTGGATGCTGGGAACCAAACCCAGCTCCTCTGAAAGAGCAGCCAGTGTTCTTAAGCACTGAACCATCACTCCAAAGCCTGGTGTTAGTGTTAATGGTAACCATGCTGATAAACTCGAAGATGATTTGCAAAGCTATTCTAGGAAGTCGAAGAATCCCAAACAACTGGACTTTGTAAAGAAGCTGAGAGGGGCAGCTTTCCTCTGTGAAGACTGTGCCACTGGTGAGCAGAGAGGACTTCTGCCTCAGGAAGTTCTTGTCTGGAGGAATTGGACAACCTAATGCTTGCTAAAGAAGCTACTCTGCTCTTTCTACTATGGGTGCATGGAAGGAACAGATTGGGATTGTTGTATATAGGAAAGAATACACAATTCTATATGAAAAGTTGGGGAGGGGTAGGGTAGTGACCTAGTTCCAGAAATGACGACACTCCCAACCATCGCTGCTGTAAGTGAGAGTGAGTGCTCTGATTCTGGGTGAACAAACTATGCTACAGGAAGAGTGAAATTGGATATAGGTGAACACAGACAACAAATTTGTCCACAGAAATGGACAACCTGAGATTCAGGTGCTTCGGAGATTACACAAAGTTGTGCATGCTCCCTTCAGCTTCGATACTATGCTAAAGTGGGCTCTGTCAATGGGATCACCCTGGAAAGCCTTGGTCCACAGTTTACTCCTCTTTCTATAGGAATGAGTAAAAGGAAACTTCAGTAAATAGTTTCTCAGTGGCCTGAAGGAGAAGGTTCGATTACATTCTTATATTTCTAAAGTTCCATCTTGATTGCGAGGACATTTTTTCACCTGCCACTGATCAGGCACTTCAGTTTGGGAACTGAATGTACAAAACAATAATTAGTGAATCCAGTAAAAGGAAGAGAGTTGGTGATTAGGAAAAACCCACATAAAATTCTGAGGCTTTGATATTGATAGTCTGATTCTGGTTTAGAATCTTTATTGTGGGTGGTTTTTTGTTTGTTTGTTTGTTTGTTTACTGGGATAAACATGGTTCCTTTTAAAAAGTAAGAAAGGAAAATGCTGCCTTGTTTTGGGATTTTTATTCTAGACATTGAGAAAGGATACACATGTTCACACTGCATTGTGGAACTGAAGTTGGCTCTACTTCAAGTGTTCTTAGATGTTAGGACTCTGGGTGAGAAATAGTATATGTGTTTGTGAGGGTTGGGAGACAGAGGGGCCAGAGGCAACAGTTTGAAACTTAAAGTCTGAAGTTCACCTCATATATTTAACTTCTAAAAAAAATGACTTTCATTATCTAGAAAATTGAGAATCGGGGCTAGTAGTGGTCAAGCACTTGCCTAGCATGTGGGACACCCTGGGTTCAATCTCAAGCACCATAAATAAAAAGAACTTGATAATCCAATATTATCAGCTATCAATAAACATTATATCTTTGGTAGACTGTGTGAAGACTTCTAATCTGAAGAGCATGAACAATGACAGTTGGATATACTGTAGATTATTATCCTCCTTTCAAAACAAAAGATTTCTATTTTTTACATTGCAAATGCTTTGCTTCTAAAGATGCATCAGATTTTCAAATACAGTGTGGTTTCTTCCACACCTAAAAACCTCTCGACAGCTATTTTTATCCTCTTTGCTACCCTTCAGATAAAGCCCTCTCTTTGGGGAACCTCTGACTCTGTAGTGATTGATGGGTGCCACCTGCTGGGCCCTGTCTGATGCTTTTCACTGACTAGGACGTCTTGTTTCTCTGCTCAATTCCAAATTGGATCTGAAGGGCTTTCAGTGAATGATCAGGTATCTGAAATCCTTTTCCTCTCTCTCCAGAAGGCCCTAAGTGGCCACTTCAGGAGGGCAGTGTTGGTGGGCATACCTTGAATTCATAAGACTCTTCAATGATCACTTCCAGCCTGGTGTGCTCTCCCAGGATGGGGCGGCCCAGCTCTGCGATGCGCCTCTCCTCTTCCTCTTTGCTGGTCAGTGGCTGTTTGTCATCATATTCCTCTGGAAAAGGTAAGACAGTCAACCATGTATTCCTATTTATTTGGAAATCCCTGGATCCTGCTACAAGCAAAGCAAGAAGGAAGTAATCCCTAGGGACCAACTCAAAGTCCCTCTGGTATGATGACAAGACTCTAGTTTCTTCTCCCTTCCAGGGGAGAGCTGGGCAGAGTTTGGTGAACAGGCACATGACTGTGATATTGTACAGTCTAGTCTCACGTGAAAGTGTGGATGAGGAAAAGCAAAACTCAGGGCATGTCACTGAAAAAGGCCCTGAGGCACATTGTGCTGAGGGGACTCACACAGCTGTTCCCTGTAATGCTGTCTGCATACATTCTTTACCATGTGGCCAAAAGGAAACACAATTAAAAGTCCTAATGTAACCCTGAGGGATGGGAGAGTTTGACCTTTCTCCTTTTGTTTCTAGGGGCGACAGAAAATGCCCAAGTGACAAAGAGACACATAAGGGGATCCTAATCTTAGCATTACACTGGCCAAGAGTCCCTGTCACAAGTTAAGCTCTAAAACATCCGTCCCACACTTCCCTGAGATTCTGGGACTCCAGGGCTTCCATGCTGGTGCAAGGCTGCAATGTGTTAGGAAAGGCTTGACCATTTTAATCTTAAAGTAAACAGGGAAGGCTGGGGTGAAGACTTAGGGGAGTTAAAACTTACTATGTGAGCATGATTGTTTCCAGAACCACCAAGTAGCTTGCATTCTAGGAGAGGTGGGTGGGTTCCTCAGAAAATGTTAATAGAACTAAGAGTCTATTAATGAGGGGAAGCTCACAGTTGGCTCTCTCTGCATGAAGGTCATTAGGATAAGTCCCAGACTGAAAAGGTCATGCAGATGTGGAGGGCAAACACTTATCCTGTATTCTTCCTTATCCTTCAAGTCCAGGATGTTGGAAAAAGATAGACTGCTTCCTCTGAGTTAAGTGAAATGCGTATCGTATGCAGGGAGGTAGCAGTGTTGATGTGGAAACACCTCAGCCCTGTGAAGGATTTCTAGACAAATCGCCAAGAGGAGTCTGTTGTCTGAGGAGTCCCACAAGGGAAGGACTTCTTGCTCAGATTTCCTGCTCTCGTTTTTGCATTTGGACATGAATTTCTGGAGGGTTTAGAGCTTCTGTTACCTTCAGAGGTCTGTGGTTTCCCCTGTGCTCTGGTATCCTATTGTGAGGTGGCTCCATTTGTCACCCTAGCAATTGCTTCCAAGAATAGTTTGTTTGCCAACTGTCTTCTGGGAAGATTGGGGTGGGGAGAGTGGGGTGCTGGAGGCTCTGCCAACACCCTAGATTTCAAGTGTCAGAAGGAATGGAAAGCAAAGGAGATGTAGCCCAGTGACAAAGTCTTCGGTGTGTATCTAATGTCTGCAAAAAATGATATTTAAAATCCTCAATGATTTGTACTCTTAACAAACAGATCAGATGGAGATTTTGGCCTAGTAAGGAGCTGTTGAATGTGCACAAAGGTAACGTAGAAAGGCAAGGAGATTCATTTTAACTGTCAATGTGTCCAGGGCATTTATAGAAGCACTGGGAATTTACAACCCAAGGAAAGGCAAGAGTTCTGACTAGGGTGTCTAAGACTGTTCTTGTGAAATCATGTGGATCTAGTCAAGGGTGGACATGAAGACGTCCACTTTACCAGTTGCTGAAATAATTATAGCTTGAATCTCACTGCTTTCTGATTTGAGGCCCAAGCATAATGTCACTGGTAGTTTAGACAGATTATATTTGTGTATTTGTTCAAATCTCTGGCTGAACATGGATGTCTTGAAGACTTAGTTTGAATAATAATGATTTTGTCCAAGGAGAAATATTACCACTTAAATATCTATTTGAAATGCAAAGCTATTGGGGGAGAATATTTATTATAGCTATTTTTCTGTAATTTACTTATAAATGATAAGCTGTTTTGAATGAGATTTGAGGTATTTTAGGGTGAAGACATGGAGTGATTACAGAGGAAAGGTGATATCCTGGAATCTTTTAAGGCAGTATTTCTTCACAGAATCCAGTTGATTCTGGATATGGTAGTAAATGAAAGCATATGGCAATAGATGAAACTGAATCATCCTGTGGATGAGAGGTGCTTTTCCCACAAACAGTCCTTCAATCTTTCAGATCAATCATAAATGATTAGTTTTATACACTTAGGTCTATAGCTGTTTCCTAATATTTGTCTTTCTTTCAGTTTATGCTAGAAAAAATAGTTTCAGGCATGGAACACTTGATGGTATTTGACTAGCTAGAATTTTATGACTTTCTTTTTATTGCAGAAATTTGTTAACTTATTTTCTACTTATGGCATAATCCTACTAGTTTTCTTTTCTTGTTTGTTTTGGTGACTTAATTTTTTTCTTCAAAGAACAAGTTTAATAAAATAAAAGGTAATTTTTAAAACCACAAGTATACTATAATATGGTTAATATACATTCTTAACAAAAGTCTTAAAGAGGTACAAAAATGATAAAAATGTAGAAATATTGGGGTGGAGATATGCCTCAATGGTTAAGAGCACTGGCTGTTCTTGCAGAGGACCTGGGTTCTGTTCCCAGCACCCACATGGTGGCTAACAACTGTCTTCTGACACTCTCCTGGCTTTTGTAGGCAGTGCACACATTTCAGGCAAAACACTCATGCACATAAAATGAAAATTAAGATAGAAAATTTAGGAATCCTATCTTTTAAATTATTTTTTAATATTTTATTTATTATTTTTATGTGTATGAGTATTGCCCGCATGTATGTGAGTGCATCCATCTTGTGCAATGCCATGAAGGTCGAAAGAGGGCGTCAGATTCTCCTGGAACTAGAGGTAAAGACAGTTCTTAGTCACCATGTGGGTACTGGGAATTGACCCAGGTCCTCTACAAGAGTAGCCAGTGCTCTTAACTGCTGAGCCTTTTCTCCAGCCCTAGGAATACTATCTTAATGATCTGACCTATACTCTTATTCCAAAGCCCATATTTATCCACCATGTGATCACCAAGAAATGGTCCTAGGCCTTTTTTTTTTTTTATTTCTACTTTAAGACCCTGCTTCTCCTTGTCTGAAGTATACCAATGAAAACTTGGAATTTAGTAAATACCACTTGATTGTTAAATTGATCGTTTAATATTTTGTGTTGTATACGAAGTCTCATATGGTTTAGAAATTATTTTAATTACTCTCTTGCCACTTGGGGATAGCTGCTCCTTTATTTTAAATTATATTTACAAATAAATATGGAGCATATAAACTTTCAGAGCTCAAATATGCCCAAGTACTCTTTGAACTGTGCTTTTGTATCAGGCCTATTGCAACATATAGAATGCTGAGAAGTCAGTCAATTAAGTATTTGTTGTATGATTCTGCAACTTACTATTGTTAATATCTTTCATTTGATTTTTGATAGTGACCATGAAGAGTTGATCCTTCTTATTTAGGTGGACATTTTTATTAAATATGGAAATGGCTTAACATTCAGTTTTTTTCCACACATGTCATTGTACCCTTACAATCTCTCAGCACAGATGTAGAGTCCTCCCCCTCAACCTGACATCTTCCAGGAGCTTATGGCCTAGAGGGAAGAGAGGCATGCAGATGGAAAAACTTCTAGTACAGCATGGTAAGGGCGTAAGGATCAGGTTGAAGAGAACAATTTGCTCTGCCTGTAGGAGGGGGAGAAAGCTTCTGCAAACACAAGCTACCTGAAAGTGCCCCTGAAGCATGAACGGAGCTGGTCAGGCCGAATGTGATGGCAAGTAGGTGTGAAAGGAAGGAGTCACACTCCAGGCAAGGGCACAGCATCAAGGAAGGGCCAAAGCATTTTCTTTTGATGCGTATTGTGACCATTAAAGAGACAATTATAGTTACATGTAGTTGAGAGATGATAGCTGCATGCATCTTATTATTGTTCTGTAACAATACTGATAAATTAACATTTATGAACTAGATTTTTGATAGTGACCATGAAGAGTTGATCCTTCTTATTTAAGTGGACTTTTTATTAAATATGGAAATGGCTTAACAGCATTTCTCAAGATCAATTATTATATTTGCTTCTTTCTCACTTTGAGCCCAGATCAAAACAGATTATTTTATTACAAAGTCACTTTGTTTACTTATATACATAGAGCAATAACATGATATAATTTTACTTTTCTTTCTAAGAGCACATTTTCAGTCTGTGTGTATCTGTGTTTCTCTGTCTCTCTTTTTGTATATATAGAAGTATATTTGTAAACCTGGGAACTGTTTTATAGATACTAATAACATCAGAATCTTTACCAATCAAAACTATGCAAAGATCCAATCCACTATCAACAACTACTGCCACAATTCAGTACTGAGTGCAAATAAAGTAATTTTTTGACAAAAATCTCATTGAGGGATCTCTGTTCTTTTTGAGTGATTGATTTTAAAAATAATAATGAAAGCATTAGTTTTAAGTTTCTAGGGTTTGTGAAAAGAATTATGGAAAAACTGCTTCTGAAGCTTCCTGGTTCAAGCTGGATATTGAAGCAGCATCACGGGCTGACTGGGACAGTGGGGATCTCTTCTGGACAACCATGCAAACCGGCTGGGCTACTTCAATATGGAGATCTGTACCCAAGATCATATTATTTGTATCTTACCAAACAATATAGAATTTAGAAAAGGGGTAGAAGGTCAGAGATGGGATGTTCCTCTCATCCTTTGTTCAGAAATGCATGGACAGGTCTGAAGACACGGGTTAGTCGACAGTGTTTTCAGTGCCTGGTTGATCTCTCTGATTGGAACCCAGAGACATTGCTACTTTCAGCATCTTCAGGATATTTTTGAAAAAAAATTTGTTCTTGTGGCTTGGCTTTGTGATTATTAGATGGGGGTGTGCTCGATGGGGGGGATGAAGGACCCGCTATGTCATGTAGATGAGCTTCTACCATGGTCATAAGCCACAGTAATGACTGTGGTCAGACATGCTGACAAGAGAGCTGTGTGGGCCTTTGATCATCTTGTCAGCCATCCTTTGTGTCTTTGTAGAGAAACTTCACAAACGTACTATAATCTGTGCCTCAGGATGGCAAGACATACAGCCCGTTTTTATAAAGAATTTTCACTGTATTTGGATGAAAGAGTCATGTGTGAGAAGAGATATTTATGAGAAATCTGGAATGCATTGAAAGCTGAGAGGAGCCTTTGGACCAGTTGCCTGGCGGTCTGTGCCATCCTTCCACAATGCCTTCCATTTATTGATAATTCATGGCACCCCAGCTGCCAGAGAAGCTACTGCATTAATTAACAGTGTTTAAGAGAGTGCAAGGACATATATATCTACCTATATATCTATATCTATATCTATATATATCTATTATATATAATATGATTATTCAATCACATAATCTAATGTCTGAAGACCCATAGTACATTTGAAAGCTGTGGATTTCAAGGACCGTGCTGAAATTAGTACCTGCTATGGTGAATACAGAAGAGGGAATCGGGCGTTCTCTAGCATGAACTTTCCTGAAGACAGGTTGGCCTAGCAAAAGGACAGGTAGAAAATCAGCAGAATGGACATTATTTTTGCCATCAGAGCCTTTTGAAATTAGTAAGGTTAACACAACACCCAGATGCACACACTGTAAGCCATGTTAGTTTGGGGATTGAATAGTCCTAGGTCACCACTCTGTAGGGCTTAAGAAGGAGTTCTGGTGCAGACTGCTAATTACTAATGGTGATTACTGCCCACAAATATGGTAAATGTTCCATGAGCCAAACCAAATCTATGTTTGATTAACTTTGATCATACTCTTTTCCCATGGTAAGAAAGAGAATCTGTCCTACAAGTGTCTGAAATGGATGAGACCGGTCCTTCAATTACTGATTCCAGAAGTGTCATAAAACAACAGAAAGCACTCGATACAATAACGTGTTGTGATTTTTAAATCCAATTCGTGGCAAGTATACGGTCTTGAGCAGCCCATGTCATGTGTTTTCTTTTTCTTTTTTCTTTTTCTTTTTTTTTTTTCCCCCCTTTTGAGACAGGGTCTCCCTGTAGCCCCAGCTGGCCTGGAACTCATTATGTAGACCAGGCTGGCCTTGAACTCACAGAGATCCACCTGCCTCTGCCTCCCAAGTTCTAGGATTAAAGGTGTGCACCACCATGCCCGGCTTAAAGACAGTTCTTAGCCTCCATGTGGGTGCTGTGACTTGAACCCGGGTCCTCTGAAAGAGCAGTCGGTGAGTGTTTTCTTACATACAAAATTCAAAATAAAACCTCCTGTTTACATCACAGCTTTCTTCGAAGGTCAGGGAATACAACCCAGGGAACGTGCTGACTACATTTATTTCCTGAGAAGTCTGGGGAGTGTCATATTTGTACTTAAAAAGTATACAAGGATAATTCATCATCATACAACTGTTTCAATTAACTGGCTTAGGGATTTCATTGAACTTCTGGTTCAACTGACTGCCTGATCCTCTCTCTATTTTTGTATACAAAGACCTATCCTGAATTCAACCTAGAATCATGAGATTTGAGACTCAGTGTCAACTCTGCCACTTGTTTTCCACTTAAAATGTGGGCAAGAAACTTTACTTCTTGGACATCCAGTTTTCTTGGTTGTAAAATGAAGCAAACTTGGAGGGGCTTTGTTCCTCTAACCCATAGTAGAGAAATGAAAATATTTCCAATATTGGAATTCTCAAAGTTGGATTTCATTAAATAGACATATGCCTTGTTAAGTCTGTTACAAGACCATAACATGATCGGGAAAGTAATTTTAAAGAGGTATTGGATGCTATGTAATTTTAGGGAAACCTATAGGTGGTAGATGTTTTACAGGTTTTATGGGATGACAGGTACCTCTCCAGACTGAGCCAGAATACTGAGATTTATTTTTAAAGAATCCATATCTAATGTAATCTAACCTCTCTTTTGGGGAATCTCTTTTATTTTCTCTTTGACTGGAATTCATAAGGATAGAATTTACAGGGCATATTTGGGCTTTAGCTTGAAAAGTGTTTGTTGTTTTAAGATGCAGAGAGAAGGAAAAGGTTTAGAAGTAGAAGAGCACTGGAGGACCAGCAAAATGAAAGACTAGTGCTAGGATGTCACAGAATGAAAGGCTAGTGCTAGGATGTCACAGAACGAAAGGCTAGTGCTAGGATGTCACAGAACGAAAGGCTAGTGTTGGGATGTCACAGAACGAAAGGCTAGTGCTGGGATGTCACAGAACAAAAGGCTAGTGCTAGGATGTCACAAAAGGACCTTTTACATAATGTTAGAGAGCTAGGGTTGAGTCTTGGATGAATGATTTGGGGTAGATTAATCTTTTTGAAGTATCTTCCTTCCATATAAGTGAGAACAATGAAACCCATAAGATGGTGGTAAGGTGACACACATTGTAAGCTATAATGGGTTATAATCTGTAGAATGTTTTCATAAAGCCAGGTCAAAGGAGAATGAGAGCACAGATTTAAACAGAGGCTTTTTGGTAAAGATTTGCACAATTTTTTTAAAATTTTTATTTCTTCTGAGCTCTGGTTCCCTGGAATTGGAGCTATGGATGGTTGTTAGCTGCCATGTGGGTGCTGGGATTTGAACCATAGTCTTCTTCAAGAGCAGTCAGTGCTCTTAACCAGTGAGCCATTTCCCTAACTCCAAGGTTTGCAAAGTTCAAAAGCACCTACAGTGCTTAATGTCTACCACTAATGAGATCTTTACATTATTGGTATAATTCTGTGGACCAAATGGCTTTTTTAGTTTCATATATCCTACTTCAAAATTAGACATTTATACTTTACGTGGACTATGTAATTCCATGTAAAAGCCGCAGAGCATTAATTCTTCTTTTCTTTCCTTGTACCTCAAAGACTTGATTTCAAAGCCTGGAAGTGACTTCAAAGAAAATCTTTAGGCTTTGAAGTTGCTTTTCACTGTGTAGACCCAAGTTTTAGAACTTTTTCAGGGGCATCAGTAACAACAGAACTTTAGGATTTCTAGTCTGATTCAGGAGAAGGAAGATATGAAGTTGGACAGAATCCAGATAAGTAGAAATTAAACCACCCCATGTAGAAAATTCCAGAGAGTTCTAGAACATTCTTTCATTCTAACTGCATTGATTTGAATATTGAGAGGAGATGTTAGTAATGGACTGACACCCATTTTAGGTTATAGTTTCAGCAAAAGAAAAGACTTAGTGAACACCCAATATGATAGAAACTTTTTGTTGAAGTGACTGTATCATGTTTGGTGCAGGATATAGCAAAGGCAGGAAATGATGATATGATACATAAATATATGTATCATTGAAAGAATTTGTAGGGAAAGAAAACTAGAATCCCATTAACTTAATGAAGGAGAAAATGGTTCAGGTGACAAGGAAGGAAATCCTTAAAAATGAAATGTAACATATTCACTGATGAAGAAAATAGAAAAGCCACAGGCATGTATGGATTTTTTAAGGAGGTACTCCATACTGAGATTGTTTTAGTGAGGGTCTCTTCAGGGTGCATAAGAAGCTGCTGTGTAGTATGTTATTTCCAGAAACAATGGCTGACTTCAAAAAGATGGTTACTGCCACAAAGCCATGAAGGCTACAGTTCTCTCAAGGGGAAATGTTCATCTGGACAGAATCAAAGTATTTCCAGGATGACATCACTGAGCTCAAAAGAAGCAAGACAAAAAGGAAGATACTTTAAAAAATGGCAAATTCCTGTCTTTATAAACAAATCCTGTAGTACAGCATTGAGCCATATGACTGGAAGAGGATCAAATAGATCAGCCCTTAATGAGCCTTGTAAGTCTTACACTGTTGAATATTTTTAGCACTTAAAATTTCTGTGTCTCTAAGAATCCATGGTCATCTGTCATTCAATAGTATATCAATGCTATACCAGAGAAGTTGAGAGCAACTGTTCATGTGGCATTTCCCATATCTAGGAAGCTCCTAGCAGTCATGGTTTTGGTTCCAACTATGCAGGAGTTAACACTGTGAGAAACTTCTATCTGCCCCAGTGCTTATCACAGTGATTTCATGACTGGAAATTTTGATAACATTTCCTTCCACATATTTTTCAGCCCTTTGAATTTAAAATTTCAGAATCTACATAATATATTGGAAAGTTTTAATATTTGCCCAACATATATCAAAAGTCTATATAGGATATAAGATGTGGGTCACTAGAGACATTTCCAGTCTGCAGCTTCAGAGAAGACAGAGTTACAAGTTGGTGTTATCTTCCTCTCTAAATGTGCACAAATGAGTCTGAAAAACTGAGAGAGGCAGGCAGGGTCAAAAGATGATGCAGTTAGGAATGGCCTTCCTTTTGTGCACAAGGAAACCGCATTAGAGTTATGCTAAATTATGGAATCAATGGTCTGATCCAGTTTGAATTTTATGGGCTTTAAGATTTTTTATTGGCATTTTGAATTTTTATGGAGCACTTTGTGATGTACTTCAGGTAGTAGAAATATTACTTGTTACCATGTTGTTAGTACTAAAACCAAATGCCCAAAGAACAAAGACGGCTGAAATTGTGGTTCTGGGATGAAGGGGGAAGACTGCTTGCTCCCTTTCCTTATCTACTAAAGGTCCTGAGCTTGTGTGGTGGAGCTTCTGTGGATGCCATTTATCCTGTTTCTCTGATACTAGCAGTTGAGTCTTACTCTGGTACTGTGTGTAGGCACCTAACAGAATAGACTGTACATTATCAGTGCTATATAAGCACCTGTGGATTAGCCAGTTTCAAAATGGGAACAATTATAGATTCTCCCTGTGAGTTTTCTTACAAGTGACCACAACACACACACAAGTTGTTAATTTGAAAAATGTTAACTGTGTAAAACCAGCAAGAGCACACTGTGTGCCACAGTTACATATTAATGTAGGGTACGTTAGATATGGGTTTGGTTTGGTATTTAGATTATCTGGTGGAAAATAGGAACTAAAAAAGAAGTAGTCTTACCATACAGGTATTTCCCTTAATTAAAATGATATAAAAAAAAGGATATAAAATGAGAAAATATTTTTTAAATGTAATAACATGTTTTTCATATAACATATTGAGAATGACAGTCACAATAAAATTAGGCAGCATTAGCTTTTAAAAATTCATACCTGTTATTGTGAAGCCACCTAAAAAAGAAAAGGAAAAAGAAAAGTTACAACTTAACTCACACTCTAATTATCAAACATCAGTGACATTAAATACCCAACAACCCATCCAAGTTATGAAAAGTTGCCAAATTTATAATTAAGAAGAATGTGAAAATATCTAGTTATAATTGAATTTATGACTCATTCTTTAAAGATCATGTAATTTAATGCACAATCTTAATTCTTGTGCATACCTGAGAAATCACTGAGAATTGTAAAGGTTATGCTATATTAAAAGTGTAATAGAAATTATTTGGCGTTGCCTTAAATGAGGCCAGTGGCTCTAAACAATAATATTGCTGAGCAATCAATAGCGATAAAAAAATCAAGCATTCGATACCCTCTGGTAGAAAGGGAGAAATAACCTAGAAAAATGGAAAGGAAATGAAAGAAATGAAATGCTTACCAAGCTCATTCAACAACAGGGCTGTGAAGGAAACAGACAGAGACAAACACAGAATAAGAGAACAGATGAATAATGAAAGTAAGAGGAATACCAGCAGAAAGAAATCCAGTCGGCTTTGGTCGGAATGAGGAAACCCATTGCTAAAACAATTTAGTGTGCCCCAAGGGAATCTTCCCCCAAAAATGATCACAACAGAAATATCTGTGTGACAGGATAAAAATCACCTAACATGTCATTTTAGTGCATTTCATAAGGATGTCTGCCACATACATTGGCATACAGTGCATATGTCTGTATATTGTAGAAGTCGATCTTTAATTTGATTGGAGGGGGTCTTTCTCAGTAAGTGTAGCCTGAGAGCATTTGTGAGTCTCCAGTTACCAAGGTTCTCAGGTACCTTACATCTGAATCCATAAAACACTTAGAAGTTGCTACGGAATTCCATTTGACCCTCTACTTGGAAGGAGACTTCGGCCTATGATAAAGTTCTCTCTGGATATTTTATTTTAAAGGTATTTTGGCTTTTGAAAAATTACTTATTCTCTCAAAATTGTCAAATCCTAAGAGCCCCAGAATTGGGACTTGTTTATTTTTATCAGTAACTTCTGAGTATTAATAGCTAACTAGAATGCTTCCAGTGGATATATCACTCCACAGAAATTGACAGGTGAGGGGTGTGGGTGATATTACGAAGTGGATTTAAGGTTATATTCTTTTTTTAAAAATTTTTAAATTAATTTTATTTATTTCTGTATGTGTATGAATGTACTGTCTGCATGCAAGTTTGTGCACCCGTGTCGTGCAATGCCGCGGAGGTCAGAAGAGGGTGTCGAATTCCCCTGGAACTGGAGTTTCAGACGGTTCTCGGCCGCCAATGTGGGTGCTGGGGATCGAACCCGGGTTCTCTGTAAGAGCGGTCGGCGCTCTTAACCGCTAGGCCATCTCTCCAGCCCCTAAGGTTATATTCTTTAAGTCCAGTATGGACCACAGGAGTTTATAAATGTCACCTGGCTCATCATGTTGATGAGAGGCTTGTGGGGCTGACGGTAGGAATGTTACCATCAGCCCAACTTTCCCTCCAATGGTAGTGGCATCAGAGGGAACTTTTAAAAACAAGTCAGTAGTTTCATTTATAGTGAGAAGAATTCACTTGGCAGGTGGGGAACCAGATAATGCCATCAAGGAATTTTAATTTGCTTTTACACGAGGGCATATTTTACTAAAATGACAACTGAAAGAGCTGTATCCAAGACACTCTTTCTTGAGATGAAGGACAGTTCTTTGGAAGAGCACATTTAGAACTGAGTGCTCCCTCACAGATGGTAATGAGGCATTTTTGATCCCACTTTGCAATACATCAGCACGATTTTTTGGTGTCTTTCCCTTGCAGTTACTGACTATGGACATTAGTCAATGCGCTGCATTGCAATGACTCTGAGTACTTCTGCCTCTATCACTCTCAAGGCTCCTATTGCCGTTTTGAACTTAATTCAGGGACATTAAAAAAATTCGGATGGACTCTGAGTCAGTGAGTTCTCATAAATGTTAGTTTATATTCTATCAAATTTTGGGTAAAAACAGGAATTAGTTTTACATATTGCAATTCTTCCCCTAGATGTAAAAATATGAATTTCTTACATTTTTCTCCACGTATTCTCCTATACTGTCCTCATCAACTGTTTGATATAATTAATAAGAGCTATTAACATGTACTATGCTTGATTTACATATATAATTAAAGGAAAAGATTTTTTTCAGAGTGGCCATTGTTGGAGGATAATTATAGGAACCCCTGATAATAATTCAGGAGGAAAGAGTGTCTCTTCAGCCAACATAAAATTCCTGTCCTTTCTTGTGAAATAAGTCCACAGAAAATAGATAAATGCTAGGAAAGAAAATTGGCTCCCTTTATAAAACATTTTTCAAAACTAAAGTAGGAACTCAGAAAATATAAGGACACTTTTGTATTCACCTTAAAGTTTTAGTAATTCTGTAAGTTTCAAAAGATTTTGGAGTATAGGTTGGATTAGCCTAAATCATGGTTAAATGTTTACAGAGGGCTATATCTTTCAACTCAGGAAAACTGATAGGATTATGATTTCATATATATGGTACCTATTTTGTTTTGTTTTGTTTCTGAGGCAAGGTCTTGCTAGGTAGCTCAGGCTGGCCTCAAACTTTAGATCTTCCTGCTTTGACCTTTCAAGTTTTGGGATTATAGGTATGCACCATCATGCCTAGATTTATGGTTTCCTTTAAATGTCATATTTGATGATATGGAACATGTTATTTCAAAATATGAAGATTAGAATGTTGGTAGCATGACTCTTAAGGATTTTTGTTTTTGTTGCTTTTCTTTTAAACTGAGACCAGGCGTGGTGGCGCACACCTCCAGCACTTGGGAGGTAGGGGCAGGAGATCAGGAGTTTTAGGTCAACCTCAGCTACAGGGTAGGTTCAAAGCCAGCCTCAGCTACATGAGACCCTATCTCAAAAGCAAAATCAAACAGCACCCATGTAGACCAGATTCTTTAAAGAAGCCTGATTGCTGTTTTTCCCTGTAATATCTTAGAAATTGCTATTAGATTCATGTAGTCTTCATAGACTATTCTACATTAGGCAATTTTTCTCTTCCAGCTTCAATGAGGAATGAAGTATGAGATATAATATAGGCCTTATCACAAACATTAAAGGAGATTTAATCTTTGTAACTACATTTTTAATGAACCTGAAGTAATGAAAAACTGAATATTCTTTTATATTGTTATTTCTAAATTGCAGAAATCTCTTCTAGTATTTAGTAATATTTATTAAATCTGGTTGCAAGCAAAGTTAGTCAGCATTTCCTAAGAAAATGTGCATTGCTCTGTGCACTCAGGGATTAGGGAAGGAAACCGGACAGGCTATACCTCAAAGGCAATGGGGTTTAGTATTTGGAAGCTGAGGAAGAGGAGAGAGGTAAGTGTGAGAGTAGGAGACACGGAGAGAAGAGTACAATTTCTCGCTGGTATGTCTTTGTATACTCTCACACCTTTCATTCCTCTTCTTATCCATTTTGGTTCCTCAAGCACAAGGGAGAAACTGCACTCTTTCTCATATTCCTCACGGTCAAATATTCTAATGGTAATGATCTTCCTGTGGGAACACAAGACAAAGGCAAAACAAATGGTTGGAGTCACACGCTCATGCTCTAGATGTCCACTGTGATGTTACTGTGATGTTACGGAGGGAGGACTGCAGCACATGAACCTCCGGGCATATGTAAAAGGGCATCTTTGGGGCTCTCCATTGGCCCCCATTAACGTTTCCGTGCTAATGGATCCTTCACACAAATTCTGTTTCTTCCCCAATTAAATCCGAAATCTGACTTAATTTGGACATTGCATGGTATCAGTGCCAACCTTCCCCACAACGAACGCTTGATTGATGGCACTGAGAATTAACCTTATAGACCTGCAAGGTGGAGAGTGGCCATAAGCGGCCGATGTGGATGTGGGTCTGTCCTGCAGCCCAAGTGAGCTATGCCCTGTTACATAGGCGGAGGGATGTGTGCATTGTAAGTCATGTTCTGAAGAGTGCAGGCATCCAGGGAGGAACAGGCCAGCAGAAGCTGTTGGGCTCAGCCCTGGAGCACTCTCCCACCTTTCTTCTCACTCATCTCCACCAGGCGGGGCTCTCCAATCTCAAGGAAGAAGGTCTTGTTTTTCTCATACTCCTCATCATCAATTACCTTGACTGATATTGTTTTGCTGAAACAGAGAAGAATAGAAATTGACAAACACGAGAAGAAAAAAAAAAAAAAGCCAAGGAACATAAAGAGGGAAGGAAGGTCACAGAACACACAGCTCCTTGCTCAGGACCACAGAATTAATTAGGACGAAACAGAGCATTCAACACTGAAAGCTTGTCATGATGAAAAAGAAAAGCAGAAAAAGACTGAAACAAGAAAAAAGGAAAAAAAAAGGATTATTAGAGTATTTATCTGTTAACAGTATTGTCTGACCTGGGTTCCAGAAGTCATTGCTTTAGAACAAACTGGTAAAACACAACAGGGATACTGAGACGGCTTAGGAGGTAAAGGTGCTTGCCGCCAAACCTGACAACCTGAGTCCTATCCCTGGAACCCACATGGTGGAAGCAGAGAACTGAGTTCTGCAAGTTGTTCTCTTACCTCACACAGGAGTAATGGCAGGCACATCCATATCCCCTGCATATGCATCACACACACACACACACACACACACACACACACACACAACTAAAAAAAGACAATAAAATATTAACAGAGATGTTATCCTGAGTAGCACAGGGTCATTTTCCCCTTCATTGTGTTTTAGTTCTAAACAGTCTTTTTTTTTTTTTAAGTTCACTGATATTTCTTTTTTTCAATATTTTAATTGATGTTTTGTGTATTTCATACATCATTTCTCAGTCCAATTTATACAAATTCCCCTTTCCATGCCCCCACAGGCTTTTAAATCATGACATTCAATTATTTTATTTGAATGATGTATGTGTAAAGACATACACAGAAGAAAATATAGAGTCTTTTCTCACTCTTCATCCAGTGTCCTAGAATTTAACTCAAATAATTTCATCAGACTTTCTGCCTTTAGCATAACAGGAAGTTGTTCATCTTTTGTTTGCCTCTCTAAAGATGGAAACTGTGTCCTCAAAACACCTGTTTTGAAACTGGAGTGACAGTGGAGGAGGGTGACTTGTGAAACAATTATTTGCATCCCTTGTAAAACAACTTTAACTTTCATTAATGTTGGCATTTACACTAATTTCAACTTGTATAAATGCATCGAGGTATTTTAAATAAGAATTTTTCCAAATTCCAGTCTTCAGTAATGTTTGCTCTATGGTTGTGAGTAATTACCTATGTAGGTAGGACAAATGCAAATATTATGCAAATCTAAACTTCCTGTAATGATGGCAGACATGACTCTTGATTGATCTGAAAATAAATCATTTTAATATTATCTTTTAACTAATAAGGCTTAAGTGTACTACATGTTACATTTACCCAGAGCCTCATACTGAGCTAACAAAATCTGAGAAATAATATTGATGAGGATCATTTCTGATTAAAGTTTTTGAAACAATATGTTTGTGTAGTCAGAAAATTTAATGATATGGAAATTATATAATTTTCTGGCATTTTCTAGGTCTTTTAGAAAGAAATTGGGTTGTAATCTTGCTTTTATGTCATTGCTCAAATCTGTCAAGTTTCACTTAGACATGGGCATTTGTCTTCATTCTTAGGATGAAGGAAGTATATTAGGCAGTTGCTTTTATCTCTAGATTTCCTAGCTCCTAGTGCCAAATGCTTAACTATTAACTTTTCTTGGCTTAGCATTGTAAAAATGTGAACTTGGGAGGCAGAAGCAGTTGGATCTCTGTGAGATCAAGGCCAGCCTGTTCTACAGAGAGAGAGCTCCAGGCCAGCTGGGACTAAAGGGAGGGAGACCCTGTCTCAAAAAGACATCCCCCCCCAAAAAAATGTGAGCAAATGCTTGGCATCTCATAATGTCTCTTTTCTTAGCTGAAGACTACCTGCTAATGCTAACCTCCCAACTTCTCCTTCCTAAGAATCTGGAGCTCCTGCTTGATACTCTAAGGGTTATCAAACTGGGATATCCTCATCATGACAGTGCCACACTGCAATATTCTTGCTTTTATTATATAGAACACATGACTTTTCACTTCTCCATCTCATACTCCCAGCCCATAGCTCAGTACACACCTCCGTGGACTACAGAAGAAAAGAAAGCACATGGTTGGAGTAACATTTCTGGTGAGTGAATGTGTGTAAAAGGTACTGATCTTGAGAAAAAGGGTACCCCTAAGAAGGTCCTTAGTCTAAAAGAATTTAATAATGGACTCAAACAAAAGTTTTAGGACAATTTCATTAGAATTTAATTAGGAAAAATCCTTAAAGCCAAGCCATAAATCTATCTCAGCGATGCCCTGAGGAGGGGAGTGGAAGGGAGAAGGGACAAAGTCGTGATGCCATCCTGGGCTCTGAGCTCTGCAAGAGAGCTGAAAGCAGGCAAACTGGCAGTGTGGGTGTCTTCACTTCTCTCTGCTCCTGACTGTGGACGTTTCTGCACTGACTGCCCCACATGACAAACTGTAACCTGGAACGCTAAGCTAAAATAAACCCTTACTCCTCTAAGTTGTTTTAGCTCTGGGTGCTTTATTACAGTAACAGAAATGAAAATAGAGCACATTTTAACAGTTTTATTTCCTATATCCACAGGAGTGAAAAATAGACTTATTGGGCCTATAAAACTCATTTGCATGTTAAATAAGCATTTGCCATTTGTCATTAGAGTATCACTGTTCAACAGAATCATAATTCTTAGAAAATATTTCAGTATTTGATAACTATGATGTGGGCAAATAAAAGATGAAGAAAAAATAGATGCCTTATAAAGATACCTAAAATAGATGTCATTTGCATAATAGCATATCATTCCAAAATCATTAGAAATAGAATCAATATTACCCCTGACAGGAGAAGCCATTAAATTATATATTGATTTAGCTTCTCTAGCACAATAAAGCTATTAATAGGAAACATGATTATTAAAGGACATTTCTGTTGATCTAAAGTAGCAGAATGAAGTCAGCCTGGAGTTAGCTCTTTAAATCAGGGCAGGCAAAGTCAGAAAGCATTGATTGCAATGTTCACCTTTTGCTTCAGAGCAGAAAGGTAGCTATGGTAAAATTAACCAAGGCAATTTTCAAAAGGAAAATGTCACAAGGAGCATGCAATCCACTCACCGTCTCCACACTTTATGGAGCCCAACTCCTGAAGATAAGCTGCCAGTATATCTACCACAGAATATGTTATGCGAAAATTACAGCCAGACTGGGGGTCATCCCCAGGAGCATGCTTTTGCTCTTCATAATTCAGCAGGAGAAATGGGTTCTCAAGGGCTGAGGGGATCTTGACCATTTCCCAATTTGCCCCATCACACAGCATCTCACTTAGATCGCAGATGCATGCTGGCTGTTCTGTTCTGCTTTTCCATAAGAAGCAGTCAGGTGGTATTTATTTAAATTGGCAGATTGACAAAATCAAGCCTGGAACAGTTGGATGAATATAGGCCTTCAAACAAACTCGTATTATTACACCGATGGGAAAATTATATAAAACCTAGTGCCTTGCCACTTCCAACTACTGTGATTGTTATAAAGAAGATAAGAAAAATCCATCCCATGCTTTCACTCTTTAAATAACAACAATATACTACAAAAACTGTATTTTCTAGCAAAGCGATTGCAGATCTTATGAAAACACTAAAATATATCTCAGTGTGGCCAAAATATTTATGGAAGAAGTTCATTTTCATCCCCTTTCTGAAAAGATAAAGAGAACACTTGAGTGTTATTTAGTGGGCAAACACAGATCATTCTTTTTGATCTTTGCAATGCCTTTGTGTGTCCATACCAAACCAACACCTATTCCTCATTTCTCAACTCTCTTACCTGATGGGCCTCAAAGTATCCCTAACCTTCAAGCAGACTAACAAGAAGCCTTTATGCATGCTGCTGAGTCATGGGGGAGGGAAGACAAAGCCATGCCTTCTTTAGTGGATGCTGACAGAGAAAAATCTCTTCAAAATATATTTTGGTCTTTGTTAAGCCAAAGTAGTATCTCTGTCATTTTGACTGTTTAAGGGTCACTTTGTTCTGTGATTTTTGTTTTTCCCCTAGACCAGCCCTTGATGTTGGAAGAAGTTGAGAAAAGATGGGATTAGAAAGAAGAGATTCCCTTCCAAAGCCTCACAGAAAAGATTTTAGTGAGAATTTCACACATTTCCATGCTGCAATAGCTGTTGTTCTTTCTTAAAGATTTTCCCTCATGGTAGACATACTCAGAGTTGAGCAGCTTGATGGGCACTTTGTATTTCTTAACTTATGGGTCTTCCTAACATCCCTAGGGGAAATATATATATATAATAGATATATATATGATTATATATATATAATATATAAATAAAGAGAACGAGTCTCAAAGAAGTTAGAGGCATCCAAGGTTACTGGCATTTTTTTCTGAACTGGCTCCAAGGATCAGGACCTTAGAATTACATGGGCTCTTATCAACCACCCGCTTCCTATTAGTTCAACTGTGCAGTATATTGATAACTACCTTAAAGGATCTGGATCGTTATTTCAAATCAATATGCAGACTTACTAGTTTTTTTCTTTATGTTCATAAAGATTGTCTTATGAATTGATAGAAATAAATTATATTTTGAAAAGAATTGAGCACATGGTATGTTCCATGATGGCTGCCTTGCAAAATTAAATCCCTGAGGAGATAAAACTTTGACTGAAAAATGTCATGAACACATGTGGGCTCACCAAAGCTTAGGAGTCTGCATCCTTATGGGACTTGGGGATCTCAGGCCCATCCCTGGCCCACAGAATCAACGTTTTCATGTTAACAAGATTTCCAGATAACACAATGAAGTCTGAGAGATGAGAAGCACTAACTGAAAGGCCAATGGTTATTTTATTAAGTTGGATAACAAGTTAAGAGGTTGGTGATGGGTACATTTGTTTTAGGCCCTCTCTTGGAATCACCACAAATCATGAATCTCTGGGTCTGCTTCCAATGAGCTAGATGAAACTGGTCCAGTTGTGGGATACCCCATATGAACACAGCTTTTAAAGGTGTTTCAGATGACTCTAATATGCTGGCAGGGATGAAACTGGCTAATGGATAGTTAGAACATGTCTTCCGGTATTTAAAAGAGTTCATTAAATATAGAATAGATGGAATTTTGTTTAGATCTAATGAACAACTAAGTAGAACCATGATTCCAGAGAAGCATTGGCTTTGTCTTTCATTTGCGCTTATAGTGAGTGTACCTAAAGTTTCTTTCTTCTTTTTTCCTTTCAGGAAATGCTAGTCTCAGCAGGCAACCTTAACAGCATAGGTGAGAAAATGCCTTTGGCATTCAGGCATCAGAATCTACACTCATGCTTAGTAATAATTTCCTTTTGAACCACAGACAGAACTCTGGTAATATGCTTTGCACAACAGTGATTACAGGAGAGTAGACAAACTCAGGGTACTATTTCCTCTCACCTCTGGTGACCCCCACAAAGCTTCTGAATCTCATCAGAGAAAGACCGTGTGAGTGGAACTAGAATTTTCTACCTGTGAGCATCACATTCTCAGACTTAAGAAAGAAGTGACTCAGGACTGTGAAGAACCCTGCAACTTCTCAAGTCACAGAATGATTCATCCACATTTTGGATGAATTTGAAATTTGATTTAAGTACATAGGAAGTCAAAGACTACAGGACTCAAAGAGATAAGTAGATAGAGCAAGCAGGTGCAAAGATTCTGAATAGATATTTCACTAAAGAAGGTAAACAAAGGGTCAGTAATTCAATGAAAAGGTGTTCTACCTTGTTAGCCATCAGGGTACCATGATTCCAAGCGACAGTGAGACAGCAAGTGACACTAGGATGGCTGCAGTCACGACCATAGATGATGACACATGGTGGTGAGAATGTGAAGCGATTAGGGTCTCCATATGCTATACTGCAAAATGGTGCAGCAGCCACTTTGGAAACATCCTCAAAAGTTTAAATAGAGACCTACCACAGGACCAGCAACTTCCAGGTGTACGGCAAAGAAAATCAAAGGCATGACTGTCTTTAAATGTATATATGAATGTTTATAGCACTACTGTTCACAACAATCATGTCCAAATGTGTATCAACTCACAAACAGATAGACAAAATTGTATCTATCCACACAAAGGAATATTATTTAGCAATATGAATGGAGTATTGTTACACACTATAACACAGAAAGCCCTTGAAAACAGTGTGCACAGTGAAAAATTCCAGGCACCAAAGGTTTAGACAAAAAAAAAAAAAATCCAGAATGGGTAAACCAGAGACAAATAGTCATTAGTGGTTATCTGGAGCAGGAGGCTTGGGATGAATGAACGGGCTTGAAGATGACTGCTAATGGATATAGGTCTTCACAGGGAGGAGAAAAGTGTCTGAACTTGATTTCAGCAATGGCTGCAAATTCTGAGAACATATTAAAATCCACTGAATTGAATCTTTTAAATTGATTTAATTCTATGGTAAGTGAAGTCTATCCCAACAAAGTTGCTATTGGAAAAGAAGCCCTTCAATTTTATAATAAGTAGGAAAGGCTGTTTGCTTGGGTGAAGAAGCATAAGGATGTTTGCAGTTTTTAGTAAAGAGCCTGAAATCCTTCTAGTACTGGGGTGCTGCATACCAGGAGGCAGCAAGCCATTTACAGCAAAGCTAAGTGTCTTTGCTGTGTCTGTCAGATCCATGGCCCCTCACCCAGGCCTCTCTTCAGTACTCTCATAGTGCCCCCTGCCTCTCCCACCGTCCAGGCTCTAAGTGTTCTGCTTTGACTTGCTAACCATTTCTGTGGCTCTTACTTCAGGCCTGGGCTTCCTCTGACTCCTTTCTTCCCGAAGACTAAAGTATTAGGAAACTGTCAGAAGCAGCCCTCCCTTCACAGTGCCGGGCTTGTGAGGCTGATGTGGCTGCAGGGGACAGGGGATCTCTGGTCATCACCATGGGGATTCATTCTCCTGTTACCTTATTTCTCTCTACCCACAAGGAATGACAAGCTTGCTCTGCTATGCTTTTGTATTACTGGGTTTAAATTTCTGTTAAATTTCAAACTTTTTCCCCCTTCTAGAGTTGATTAATGAGTTGTTTATTGATTTGGGTTTAGAGAAATTCAGAGAAGATTCTTAAATATATTCTTGCTATTTTTCTGCAAGTGATCCAAAAATCAACTTTCTTCTCTAACAAACTTCCCACATCAGCCTGGATGATATTCAGATAATCTCTATTAATATTTTTTGTTTCTCTGCTTTTTATTATTGTTATTTTTATTGAATTTTTGTGTATTTCATATATAACATCTTAATCATTCTTGATGGCCTTTATGCCCCCAATCCATTGAATGTTTACACATTCTGTCATTTGTGTTAGGGCCCACTGTGCCAAATTAATCTCCCAAGCCACTGCCCAGTGCCAGTTCATCCTCTGAGCTCCAATCATTCTATCCCGAATCCTTCCTTAAAGAAGGCCTCACAAAACCATACTCAGCTGCCAATATTTCTTCAGCTAAGATTGGGCTCTGCTGCCCATTTCTGCAGTTCCATGCTAGGTTTTTGTCTGGTCGAGCTTGCATGGGTCTTGTGTGTGCTGACACCAATGCTGTATACTCATAGGAGCAGGGTTCCAGGAGCTTGGAGGATTCTATTTCTTTCTTTCTCTCTCTCTCTTTCTTTCTTTCTTTCTTTCTTTCCTTTTTTTTTTTGGTCTTTTTGAGACAGGGTCTCCCTTTAGTTCCAGCTGGCCTGGAGCTCACTACATAGACCAGGCTAGCCTTGAACCCACAGAGATCCACCTGCCTCTGTCTCCCAAGTGCTAGGATTAAAAGCGTGCACCACCACACCTGACAGGATTCTATTTCTTTTCTTTTCTTTTTTTTAGGATTCTATTTCTATATGGTCTTGTACCACCACAGTGGACAGGAGTCTATTTCTATATGGTCTTGTACCACCTCACTAGCTCCTTCAACTTTTTTGCCACAGACCTTGATTGCCTCCCAGAACTTGAAAGTAAGACCTCATTGCTGAAGACAAAACCTACTTTGGAGTTGGAGCAATGGAGCTGGATCTGACCAGGAAGCCTCCTCCCCCGAAGGCTAGTTCTCACACCTTTGGAGAGCACTGTGCAAACTACTAAGGGAAAACAGCAATCCATAGTCCAACACTAGCTTTAAGACCAAATATCCACATCAATGTCCAGCACAGCATTCACCATTGGTGCAGTATAGGCCACTCCCAGGCCTGATTAGTAAGCCATGTTGCTGAATTTCTTGCTGTGTCATCAACATGGCACCCTTCCTGGCAACAGCTTCATACAGCCCCCTCACCATGATTAATTGTCCCCTGCACTGAGCTTGTAAACAGCATGTGAACATCTATAGAAGGATGTCCTGGCTGAGGACTATGTAACTGCATGATTAGGCTGACCTTTTCAGTGACTGGATGCTCTGATGCTCTCTGTGCTGATGGGTAGAAGCTTCCTATATACCTTGTTCTGGAAAATAAAGTTTTGAGTTTTGGCCTCTGATGCACTCCTGGAGTGGTCTTTTGTATGATCACATTTAGCCTCTGTAGAGTGGGCTGACTGCCAGCCAGAGTAGGCCCAGAGTGCAGTAGTGGCACTCTTTTTTTTTTTAATTTTATTTATTTCTGTATGTGTATGAATGTACTGTCTGCATGCAGGTTTGTGCACCCGTGCCGTGCAATGCCGCGGAAGTCAGAAGAGGGTCTTGGATTCCCCTGGAACTGGAGTTCTCCTGGAATTGGAGTTTCAGACGGTTTTCGGCCGCCATGTGGGTACTGGGGATCGAACCTGGGTCCTCTGTAAGAGCAGTCGGTGCTCTTAACTGCTAGGCTATCTCTCCAGCCCCCAGTAGTGGCACTCTTAACTTGGGGCAATCAATAACTAACTAATTAGACTTAAAGCCCACTCAATGAAAGGAAAGTTATGTGTGGTACTGTAAACATAACTAGAAACACATGGCTGGAGAGGTCGTAGATCTTAGAGAAATTCCCAAGGTTGTCACATCCCTAGGATAAAGCAACATCTTACTAACAGGAAAATAGGTACCCTCATATTTAAAGACAAATATCCTAGACACCACTCAATAAAGAAGGTTTTTTTTTTTTTTGCATCAGATGAAAAATGTTAGAGTCCCACAATTGGACACACAGACATTGTCTGTGAATTGCCCAAGCCTAAGCGACACATCTACAACTAAGGCTCATAAAACATGGAACAAAGGGGTCAAGCAGACACCACTTAACCTAACTTTCATTAAGGAAGCCTCCTTATGTAACAGGGGGCCAGGAACTCAAAAGGTTATGAAGGACCAAACTATTGGGATTAAGAGTCTACAGAATGTGCGTCCACGGACAGGCTACCTATATTCAGTTTCACTCACCCAGGGCTCAGGGAACATTTTAAAATTATTTTTAGGAAACTGGGGAGAAATTTTAGAGGTAGAATCACTTGGGAATTTGCTTAACATTCCACACTAAGGTGGTAATGGAAAAGGGACTTGTCATTCCCTCTGTTTATTCTGTGGAAGTGGCAAGGGTATGCAACGGAAGCTCACAAGATTGGGTCTATCACTTGGTTTTGCCACATTTTGGTTAAGGTAACTGGCGGGCTCTGGCTTCTTCTGAATATCAGTGCCATAATCTATCAAATGAGATTAGTCAAACTCACTTCGAAAGGGATTATATAAGTGTTTGCAATGCTGAGTTGATCACATGATGTCATTGTTTACAAAATGTGAATGGTAACTTCACAGGTGGTTTTAAGATCACATGGGGTAATGCATACAAAATTATTTTGTAAAGGGATAAAAAGTGTCAGGGTGTTGTTATTAAGCGAAAAGGGAAACTGGGAGTCTGGAGAAATGGCTCAGTGGTTAAGAGCACTGGATGCTCTTATAGAGGACCAGGGTTTGATTCCCAGTACCCACATGACAGCTAAAAACTATCCTTAACTCCAGTTCTAGATGAATTCAATGGCTCATTCTGACTTTGGAGGCATTGTGTGACAAGTCTGTACCTATTTACTGTAGGGAATACATAAAATAAAAATAATAAAACATTTTTAAAAAAAAGAAAGAAAAGGGTAGCTGGAGCTGAGGATCACCAGTAGAGAGTTGCCTAGTTGAAAAGTAGTGATATTTTTGTACTTCTTCCTTACTTTTACCCAGTCACTCAAAGGGGTAGTTGCCTGTTGAAGTCAGGAAACACTGAAGGGAGTAATAAACAGTCCTCACAAATGCACTCTCAGATGCAGCTCTGGATTACATTATATGTAATATGTAGCCAAATGCAGGGCTTTGAACTCGAAGAATCCAGGAACGCAAAGCTATTAAGTACAGCCTTCCATTCCAGCTCTGTCCCCACCCAGCAACAGTGGCTGATGTCAGAGGGGTCTGAAGCCTTCCTGGAGCTTGTCCCCCAAAGTAGAGCCTGACAAAGATGGTGTTATTCTGTAATTTAAATAGACTCCAAGGATGAGCACTGCTAAAGTAGCTATATCAAAGTAGTTCTCTGGGAGGCTCATCATCCAGTCCCTGAACTCTTTGCCTTGTCGAGTAGTATTTGAAATCATTACTTTAAGCAGAGAGGGGACAAAGACAGCTAGGCTCTTGCTCCTCTAGGGAGACCAGGGGAATGTTCCAGAGCCCCCAAGTGAGGGCTTTCCGGAATAACCTTGCCCCGTTTTACTTTCCTCTGCTCACTTTGAAACCAAGCATCAACTGCTTCAAATGCAAAACAGGAACAAACGTGATTCCTCCTTGGTTTCTTGGCTTTTTAGCATTCTAAAATTGTTGTAAGCTTTAGTCATAAGAGATAAATCTGACATTGTAGTTCATGCCTGTAATCTCAGAACACTGGAGGTTGAGGTAAGAGGATGGAATTAGAGATTAGCCTGAGGTATATCCCAAAGTCTTGTCTCAAGGACAAGAAAAACAAAAATTTAAACAGGAACAAAATGAACATTTCAGAAAACGTGAAAATGATAACACTAAGAAAGTATTCTTCTTACAAATAAAAAGAAAGAAAACAAAATCATAAGAGCTAGGTTCCTTTCTCTAGAAGACATGGCTAGTGATTTCAGAGAGATTCCGCAGTATCCCGATTGCTACTCCAATAAACGGTGTACTGGGTATTCTGTTCTAACACTTCCCCAAGGTTCTGTCCTGTTTTGACAAGTTATCAACAAAAGTTTATGCACAAAGTTTACTTAGAGAAAGTGATGTGCCTGGCTTAAAAACTGACCAGACTTTGTGATACATAAAAATTAAGCTTTTGTTTTGTTTTGTTTTGTATTTTTGAGACAGGGTATTCCTGTAGCCCCAGCTGTCTTAGAATTCACTCTGTAGACCAGGCTGGCCCTGAACTCACAAAGATCCGCCTGCCTCCGCCTCCCAAGTGCTAGGACTAAAGGCGTGCGCCACCACACCCAGATACATAAAAATTAAATCTTATGATTACACCATTCGCCTGAAGTCAATAAGCTTCAATCTTAAGGAGGCTAAACTTGTAAGTGTTAGATCTATCCCAGATAAAAGACGGGCACCCTAGGCTTAGTCACTCCAGGAACATATTTACTTCAGGAATTGCCAGGACTGACTACCAGTTGGCATATGGTGAGTCAGCCAGCAAGATGGCGACTGAGGCATACCACTTTGTTGCTGTTGGGCGGGACCTCAGGTAAAGGGAAGGGGTCATAAGACTGAAAGCCTGTAGAGGAAGTGAACATCTGTGTGTCCCTTGGGATTCTGGGAAACCCAGACCTAACAGTAAGGATCTCAGGCTTTTTATTTAAGTCTGCTTGCTGAAAAATTATTTCATTCAGTGAAAGATGAAATGCATTAAGCATTGGACATAATGGTTAAAATTTGTCAAAATAGATCTTGGATTACATTTTTATTGTTTAATAACATTGGAATTGTGAAATTCTATGAGAGAGGGACACTTTTAACATAATGATGGAGGAGTCACAGCATTTTAAAATTTATTCCTGGGCTGACCATGTAAATCAGTGATAGAATAAGGTTTATCTTAGCCTGTTTGAGGCCCTGGGTCCAATCTCCAGTAGTCCCACAAAGTATCTCCTAGTTTGTTCTTAGGACTCCATATTTGTCTGTAATATGAGATTCTTAACCTGTACTTCTTGAACATAGATTCTCTAGAAAACATTGTGCTAATAAATACCTCAATGTTGAAAATAATGTTTTAAATGCCTTATAGGATGCTAGGCATATTAACACATGCCTGTAATTTCATAACATGGAAGCTGGAGATAGAAAATTGTGAGTGCAAGGCCAGCCTGGATTGCATATGGAGAGATACCCTGTCAGAGAGAGAGAGAGGGAGAGAGAGAGAGAGAGAGAGAGAGAGAGAGAGAGAGAGAGAGAGCAAAGTGGAAAAGATATCTTTTCTATGCTGCATACATAAACATCTTAGGTGCAATTTTAGAAGCTATGAACAGTCCCTCCCTCAATTTCAATGTTCCTTCTATAAGAATTTAGAATTAAGATGAAATTGGTAGCTGCATTGCAGAAATGGGTGTTTCCCATGCTTTTCCAAAGCTCTCTTCTTGACATTTTAAACATTTCTAGGTTGGCATTCAAGCTTTTCCAGAGATTATGTCTATCTTTGGCCTTACTTCCTTTGTCACATTTCTTTGCTCCAAGTAAGAGCTTTTGAGAGCAGTAGAAGGCCTGCACTGCAGAATGGTGGACAGCAGCTATAGTAGGAAAAGGCATCTCTGTCAGAAAGGGGCTCGCTTTAAGCTGATTAGGAAATAAGCTGGGATTTTCTAGGTCTCTAAATTCATATTCTTTCTTTCTTTTGCATCCCGCTTCTGATCTTCACAGCACAAAGTATACAGAAGCAAACTGATCTTCCTGCCTGTATTCATACAAAGTAGAGTTAGAGACAGGACATTCTCTTGAACATTGACTGAAACGATTCATGTTCATGCCTAAATTTTACATTTCTGTTCTTTGTCTAATTTTATATGTGTGTGTATGTGTGTGTGTGTGTGTGTGTGTATGTCCACATATATGAGGTTGTGCTTACATACATATGAGCATGAATGAGGAAGGACGTCAGAGGACAACTGCAGGTCTCACTCATCATGTATCTACTTTTTTGAGACAGAGTTTCTTACTGGCCTGAAACTCTCTGGGTATTAGGTTGGCTAACCTTCAAGCCCCAAGGGCCCACCTATCTCTGCTCTCACTGGTAGGATTACAACAGTGTACCCTCACACCCATATTTTGTTATGTAGGTTCTTGAGATGGAGTTCTGATACCTTTATTTGCAAGGCAGGTACTTTACCTATTGAGCCATTTCTTCACCCTGTGGCTAATATTTTATCACTATCTTATACTAAACTAAGCAATCCATATCTGCTTCTTTAGGTACACATTGTACATTTACACTCATGTCATGTGATGCCTGAAGAGGCCAGGAGAGGGCGTAGGATCCCCTGGGACTGGAGTTACAAATGATTGTTAGCCACCATGTGAGTGCTGGGAATTGAGCCATCTCTTCAGCCCTTCAATATACATCGATATTTTAAAAACACATCTGGATTTTAATTCTGTGTTTCTGAATGGAGTCCTGCAGTGTATAAAAGTTAAATAGCAAAAACATTGACTATCAGTAGGATAGAAGGTTGGAAAGTAGGTTGGGCTCAGTTTTGCTTATAGCAAAGGAGTCTTCAGAATTAACTCACCACCTACTTTCAGACATGGTAATTAACGTGTATGGGTGGAAGGTATATATTCATATTTTAGAGTAATATAAAATTAAAAGGGAAAAATGTGAATTCCTGGACATATGTCAGAGTTAACATACAGTTTATTCCTGGAGGACGTAATTCTGGTACATATATGATGTGTACATGGTCATACTTTGGAGCTATACAGTTGGGAGGGAACCACAGCAGCATGAGGACTGGGTCAAGGAATGGACTGATGTGGCTGAATTCTGCCTAGGACAATAAACCTTTGCAGAGAAAAACTTTGGAGAGACTGAGAGAAAGCTGCAGGACATGTATGGCAGAGTGCATGAACTTGGGTGGGGTGGGAAGAAGGGAAAGGGGAATATGTCTAAACTGAACTGAAAAATGATGTCTGAAATGCACAAAACATCAATAAAAGTATAATAAACAAAAGAAGCTCCTGTGAGTTTAAGTTATTCCAATGTTATTTTTCTAGTAATTATGTCAATGGAACCATGGCACAGAATTCCACATTATTGGTGAGGTAAGATACTTTCTCAGAATCAAGACTCAGATTGCAGAGTGCCTGCTTCCCCTTCATACCTGTACTTATATTAGTTATTTATCATCTTAAGGCTCAAATTCCTGTGCTACAAGATGAAGATAATATTTCTTTCATGTGTTGCCAGCATAAATTGTGATAATGCATATAAAATGCTTAATGCTAGGGCTGGTACCTTTTAGGTATCACACAATTACTTCAGATTTCCATTGTGACCCAAATGGAATTGTGCCAAGTGAAATCTGGGTCTTTTGCCATAGGCCATTAGAAATCAGTGAAGGAAATTTTTGTTTTCTCAAAACAAATTTTCACTGTATTTTTTTTTTTTTTTGGCTTTCTTTCCCTGATAACCTAAAGCGAACTACTCTAGCACTCAGAAGACTCCTGTCTTTGTTTATCTAAAACACCATAAGCTTCCAGGGTGAGCCACAGTCTGAAGTAAGTTTGTATTCCTTGGGTTCTTCCTCACCTGACTCAAAGTACTGTGGACTGCTTCAGGATAATGTGTGTTCTTTTCATTAAGGGATTTTCTTGCTTATTTAAAGAAGTATTTGCTCATTGTTGAGAATTAACCAATACAGGAATGAAAAAGAAATGTAGTCACTCTGAATCTCACGCCTAGAGATCATGGGTGGCAAATTCCACTGTGTGTCAGATTGCTCCTCTATTTAATAATTTGTGAACAGTGAGATTTCTGTGATCAAGGCCATGGCCCTCTTAATGCGATATTCTGAAAATGTTTTAGCTCCTAGTAAATTGAAAAAAAAAAAAAAAGAAGGAAAGAAAAACCCTGGATATGTTTGGCTCTTTTAATGGATGAGCTACTTTGCATCAGCCTATCTAGAGGTGAATATTTTCTTCAGCATTCATCAATACTTGGTAGTCTCTCTGACTCTTACTGTGGATGGTAACTTTCTTCATCTCTTCTTTCTCCTGGCTTTTCTGGAGGTTCTTGTTTGAATTCTGCTATTTGGACAGTTTTGAGTGTCCACATTTAGAAGAAATCCTCTCCTTAGTTATTACTAACTTCTCAGCTTATTTTGTTAGGTAGACTTTCAGGATTCAGGTGCCAATGTTGTTTCTCTGCGAGGCACTTCTGGCTACCTCACGAAGATTGCATGTGCTCCCTTAACAGATAATTCTCATTAAATCCTTTGCCATGCCCATGCTTAGTGGCAGCTATTGTAACCAGCTGTTCCCAAGTTGGCATCAAAACAGCATTAGCCTTTTCCACTTAAATTCAGCCCATGTCTTTCTAAACACTCCATTTTCTAGTCTAGAAGAAATGTCCCTCTGTTCACCTATTATTACTGAAATTCAATGAAGTCAGCCAACATTTCAAACTTAGTAGATTCCAGAATCAAGATTAATTCATTTCCAGGCTGCTCTAGCCCCATCTTAAGTGTTCGATTACTTTACCATCAGCTGGTGTTCTTCTCTGGTGTTGCTGAGATCCAATTTACCACTCTTTACAGAAAACCTTCCATTCCCAGACTCTCCTCATTAATTAAGTACGAGCTGACACTAACTTCAGAAGGAAACACTCAGTATGTAACTCAATGTCTTCTAGCATTGTCCATCATGCTGAAGGCTGCTTTAAGAATCGAATGCCTCACACAATGGAACCTCTGGCTTCCTTTACTATGGAGGATGGTTATGTAGAATCAGAGTCTGAACAGTTATTTGTTGGTGTTTTTTTTTTTTTTTTACCTGAAACCAGTCTACAACATCTACAGGAACACTGAATGAAGAGTTATTGAAAAATAATAACAAATCAAAATCAAACCTCAGTCTTCTCGGGATCCTGGAGTCCTAGCAATTGTCCTTTGCACTTTTCTCCTCCTTCTTTGACCTGGACCTTGGTATGTCAGCCCCTACCACCCACCAATAAGGAACCTGATGGTCTAATTTCACTGAGTGGGAATGACCAATAACTCTGCATGTGCATCTACGTGTCTAGGTACCCTTATTTTTAAGTATTTTATTTATTTATTATTTTTATTTTATGGGTATGAGTGCATTGCCCACATGTGTGTAAGTGCACCTGTGTCATGGAATGCGGGAGGTGGTCAGAAGAGGACATTGGATTCCCTGGAACTTGAGTTATAGAACGTTAGCTGTCAGTGCTGGGAATCAAATTCCCAATCCTCTACAAGAGCAGCCAATGCTTTTAACCTCTGAACTTTCTCTAGCTCCATATCTGTGTATTTTTAAAGGGATCTCCTTTTCCTAGTTGAAAGGGAGCAATTACGGAAAGAATTGGCTTCGTGGCAAAGTAGCAATCCTCTTAGTATGCTGAGTAGAGTGCCTCTATGGAGGGAGATATCTCCTAAACAGCTGATCACAACAAATAAGAATTGAAAATGATTTGAACTATGAATGCAAATTATCAGCAACAAAATATCAAGGGACTCAATATGCCCCCTGCTTTGCCTAATTGGCTTCTACACTGCAAAATGAAGTGGCACACTAACTGTGGACTCTCATTGAACTTTTCAGTACAGCACTTAAGTGGGTATTTAAATCTATCCTGGATTTTCTACTCAGTTTAAAATCCAACCAACAGTTATCATTGTGGTACTCTTGTTTTTAATAGAGGGGACCCAAGGCACTTTATAGGTAAGCATCATAGACAAAATTAGCCAGGAAACAATTTAGTTGTTTATTGATACCTGTAATTTGAAGCTTAAAATAAAAATTAACAAAACCAGAATGGACTTTATTGGCTTTGAAGTGAAATGTGTCTTGCTTATTTGCTCTTTTATGTTCCTTGTTTGTAATGGAAGTTTTTCCTAGTTAAATCAGAGCAGGTTTATGGAATGCAAATAATGACATTGGTTAACAAAATTGAACTACTGGACCAAACACAGAGAGAAAGTACTCGGTGAGCGATTCTTGAATTAATTATAGACTTCTTTCTGATGAGGTACATTTAAGTGCATATTGTAAGGGAAACTGTATAAGCAGACCTTTAAAATATATTCATTTTTTTATTTTACAATTTATAAGTTGTGTATAGTTCAGTTACTGCTTGAGAGCAGATTTTGATTATTTTAGCTTTTGACCTTGGACATAATATAGGGAAAAGTCATTGCTTTCAAGATTTGGGTTAATTTGAAAGATTTGTACAAAGTTACATTTTTGTTCAAAGAATTCTATACATGAAGCAAACACGTGGGGCCTACATCTGTAGCTTTTAGCAGTATGAGCTTATCAAATCAGTTTCTCTAAGTTTCAGTTCCTCAGCAATGATAGGAAGAAAAAAAGACACAACCCACAGGGTTAATACAAAGAATGATTAAAATAATAAATATAAAACTTTTCTCTTTCGTTACTGCAGCCCAACTTCATTTTGTCATTTTGCAATGGTCTGATAGTCTTTCCAGTAAACTCAAGCTTCTTTGGCTCCTTTCTAAAATATTTATAGGGTAATAATATCCGAATATTAAAATACTCACTTTGGAAAGTCAGAATTTTCTGTGTGAATGGAGACACAATTCTACCCAACCCTATCCATGTTGTCATTATTGTCTTTCAGAGTGCTGTTTTACATTTATATGACTGAAGGCTTTAGAAATTGGTAGCAGCAGATACAATTGGCTGATAGAACATGAACAAATATATTCTCAGTTATTTATTATGATGATATTCTATTGGATTTTAGAATTTCTATAAACTTAAGTCATATAGAATTGGACTTAAGTTGTATTATAATATTATAATAAGTTAAAGATGGTTCTTAGGTACCACATGGGTGCTGGGAACAGAACCCCAGTCCTCTGCAAGAGCAGTCAGCGCTCTTAACCTCTGAGCCATTTCTCCAGCTCGTTGTCTTAGATTTCTTAGCAAGAGCAGCCAACATATGTTTCAGATAAAAGAGCAGGCTTCTTAGTGTAGGTTTCACCAAGAGAGTGGGAAAAATGATTGGTATGTAGGTGATTAAAGCTCATGGCATGCATATGTATCTTCAGGCCAAACTGCATGAATGTATCAGCCTCCTGTCGGATTTCCATAGTATATTCCATCTGTCCTCCATAGCCTTCGTTAAATACAGAGTTATGCATCAAGACTGTATTAAGTGTCAGGGATGCAAAGAGGAGTAGGAGCTCCAAGTTATAAGGAGAAACAGGCATGGAAAGCAAAGGTACCATATCTTCATGTGTAGTGATTGTAAGTAGGGCTCTGTGGTGTGGGAGCATAGAGAATGAAGACCTTCCAAATCAGGAATAACTGGGCTGAGTCTTGATGAAAGAGCAGCGTTTTGTTAGGCAGACATGTGTTTAAGACTCAAAGACAAAATAAAATAAATAAGTGAGAGAAACAACATTCTGTGACATACATGTGTACTAATGCCAGCCAAACAGACCTGGTGCAAGTAAGCAGGGCACAGGAAGGACTGACATGCTTAAGAAGCATCAAATTCTACTTGGCTCGTGTTTATGATGTGCATGTGTGCACTGAAGGATTGGAGGGAGATGGTCGAGAAAGGGAGCTTGGAGTCAAGAGAAATGCTAAGTCACCTGAGTGTAATTTGGGGACAATGGGCTTTTTGGTATGGACTACCATGACCATTTTTGACCTCTGGCATGATCACTCAAACTGGGATAAAGTTGGCATTGTAGCAGAGGTAGAAATAAAGGCAGGAATGTGGCTAAGAAGTATTCAAGTAATATTTGAAGAAATGTTTGGCCTCTTATCATCCAGTCTAAATCTGTCAAAGCTGAAGAAGTAGAAACTGATCCAACTTCTTTTCTGCAATTTTGCTTTCCTGAAAACTTGTCTTCAGGTTAGAGAAAACAAATTGAAATTCCATGAATTGCTCTCTTTGAGCTCTTCTTTTAGCCTGAGAAGATCAATTTCTCACAGCAAGATAGAAGTAGAGAAGTACACATTTCACTGAAGAAAACATCGTCAGATTTTAAAGCTGTCCTGATTTAAATGAGCAGAAAATCCAATTATCTGACATAAACTCATGTCTGAGCACATATTTCATTTTATTTTTATCAACCTTGGATTTGGACAGCTTTGTGACAAAATGGTATTTGGCTATACATGTTAAGTTTTTAAATGAAGTTATCAAAACTTGAATACTATATTTATGAATTACATGTAAAATTGATATTAGATTATCTTATAAAGCTTTGGCAGGAGGGCTGGTAAGAGAATTATAACTAAGACCATAATTAAATGGAAAGTTAAGAGTTGAGGTATAGAAAAAGAGTAAAGGGAATATCATTCTCTTGATACAGTGAGGAGTCATTTAAAAAATGATTCAAGTTACTCAGCAGACACTGTGGTGTGTAAAGAGGAAATATAAGTGAGAGAAAGAGAAAATAAAGAATGAAACATGTTGAGCTCAGTGATGTAGTCATTGCAGATCAGAGGCCTCTTAGGTCTAAGAAGATGGAAGCATGGATAAAATGACATGGGCTCCTTTCTTTTCTTCTATTCAGCAGCTGTGGGTAGAGAGGCAGTGAAGACAAAACAGAGAAAAGTAAGTGTTCAGTAATAGATGTGATGTCACTACAGAGACCAGGTGGGTCTGCTTCATCACAGTGGGATGAGACAGTCTGATTGAAGCCCATACTGGGATGCGTAGTCAGGTGGAACAGTTGTTGGATATCAGGGAGCTGTATAAAGCCATTGATGGAGGAGAGCGTCCATTCCAAAGTTCTTAGAATGTGTCGACCTGCATAATTGGTGGACGTTGTGTTAACTGCTTGCTGGCATGGGCTTTCTTGTATGGGGTGGAGTGCTGTGGAACTGAGTGAGGTACAAGGAAACAAGGGGCTGTGAATAGATATCCTCATGTAGAGGAATGCTGTCACCACCTGGGGGAAGCACGACTCCTCAAAAGAGACTGATGGCAGGAGAGATGGGCCTTTGGCTAGGATGGGCTAAGTCCTGAAATCAAACGGGGAAGATGCAAATAAGTTAGAAAATAAAATCTGAGTTTTTCGGAAATCTATAATTTGCTTGGATGCACGCACAGAAATTTTATGTACTTGGAAATGAAAGCTAGGACTGTGGCACAGAAGCATAGACAAGGACCTATGACCTACAAGTTTGCTGTGCATGCTGTTGAGTCCCAGAAGATTACAATAGTGCTCTTAAATTTCTCTTCCTTAAGACAAGAGAGGGTGGGCTGAGACGAGAAAGCTTATTGGGCTCACTCTGGGGTTGTAGAGAATCATACCAAGAATAATGCTGAGAAAGAATGTGGAGAAAAACTTCCACGATGGCAACTTTCCCCTGGACATTGTCTATCTGTTTCTCTCAAATCTCTTTTCTATGGTTAAGGTTTTTTTTTTTTTTTATGGTTAGCTGGGATTTCTGTTAATTAAGTAACGGGTCTGCGCTCATGAGCGTGGTAAGAATATAATTAGGAGATTAAGGAATTTGGAAGGAGGAAATAATGAATTCTTGCCTTGATATGTTTAATCCAGGTTACAATGGGCTGTGCCTTAAAGAATTTATTGTCTATCTGTCTCCAGTGAAGATGAAATGTTTACGTGGTAGGCTGCAGTGTGTTCACTGTGCATATCAAGGTGGAAATTGAGGGCATTTGTGCTGTGTGAAAAGAGTGATTTTTTTTAAAAAAAAGAAATTGTCTTAGAATAAAAAAAATTCCACAAAATGTGAAATCTCATCCTCAAATAATGTCCCTGGAAATAGTATTTGAGAGAGAGAAAAGGGGAGAGCTGTTGTAAGAAGACCAAACAATTATAGAATCTTTAGGAATTTAGGGCATAGGGCAGGGTGCATTTCAACTTGGAGGCTGTAATATGTTTTGGCACATAGCTTAGTAGTTAGGCCAGAAAGCTGATTTGTGTAGTGATGGGGAGGAAGCAGGGGCAAGGAAAGGACTTGAGATGGAATGGTGTTGGTGTACTCAGAGTTGTAATACAAAGGAGAAGGGGAATGAGATAGTGTGAAAACTTGCAATGAATGGGGTTTTATTTGAAGGAAATAACATAAAGAAAATGCAGCTTGTGTTAAAACTGAGGAAACAGATTTCCAGTGAAACAAGGTTTTTTTTTTTTTTTTTTTTTAATCTCAAGAAATTACCTCTGAATTTTAAGGTCCTAGGTTTATGGAAAATATACACTATTAGACCAGTGGGTCTTTGGATCCAGATAGTAACCAGACTTTTATATGGAGTTTTAAAAACAAACACACCGGGGCTGGGGGCATAGTTCAGTGATAGAGTGTTTGCCTAGCATGCAGGAAGCCCTGGGTTCCAGTCCCAGCACTGCATAAACTGGCCATGTGGTGCATTCCTATAATCCCAGCACTCAGGAGCCAGAGGCTGAAGGGTAAGAAGTTCAAGATCATCCTCTCCTCCATAGTGAGTTAAAAAATAGCCTGGACTATGGGGACCTTATCATAGCAGCAACAACAAAATACGTATTAACCCCAAACGAATACATAGATTTCTTCTCTTTATCATGAATTCAAAACCTCTGGATATGTAGGTAAAAAGGGTGCCAGAGTAATCGCTACTCTCGAGAAACCTTCCAAATAAGTATAAGGTAATGATCTATCAATAGGCATTAGCAAAATATTAGACCTACACCTATCTCCAGGTGGAGGAAAATACCATCAAGGATCTCAAGAAATCTTTTTAGTTTTTTTTTCTCATTTTCTACCTTTAAATAACTCACAGACATTGCCCTGTATAAAAATATTTTATCCTGATCAATTATATTTAGAGAATAAAACAAAAATGGTTCATATACATTCTATTTTAAATATTTTATTTATTTTTATTATATGTGTATGAGTATATTGCCTGTGTGTGTGTAAGTGCACCTGTGTCATGTAATGCCTGAAGAGGTCAGATACCCTGGAACTTGAGGGATGTTGTTAGCCACTATGAAGTGCTTGAATCAAACCTTGGTCCTCTGTAAGAGGCCAGTGCTCTTAACTGCTGAGCCATCTCTCCAGAACCTAGATTCTATTTTCTCATGACTATGCTCCACATACTGATTAGTGGTAAAAGTCAAGTAATTATACTACAGAATTATTTTTAAGTATATAGAGCATTTTGCTAGGGGGTTTCTTTATTGTGGATCAATTTCTTCTACAACCTGTATAACTTCCATCAGAGGAATCATGGAAATGCTCCTGTATGTCTCATAAATCAGCAGCAGCAAATAAAACAAGGCCTGGCATTTGTCACTGAGAAACTGGAGCATGTTCACCTCACATTACATTATGCAAAGGCGTTTCCTCCACTTCCCCATTGGGGCCTGATAAATAGTTATCAGGATGTTATTTGATAGTGATATGCCTCCTTGTAAATTCAGCCCTTACTGACTGATCCATTTTGCATACCTTTATATGTCTGTATTATTTTTGTCCCAGCTCAGAGATCATTGGTAGAAGTGACAGCTGATGCCCTGAGATGGAGCTGAAATTTTATTGTGTAGTGTCTAAGGCTGCAAATGGAACTGGGAAACCACAAATGCCAAAGCCATCATGAAGAGAAACGTTCCTTAAGAAAGACCTGCCAGCTTCTGAGTACTCAATGAACTCCCTAACTTATTCACTGACTTTTTCAAATTAAACAGCCGAAGAATTGATTTGATTAGGCAGGTGGTTATAATAAAGTGAGGCACTTTTCCTTCACACCCTCCCAGCCTCCCTCTCAGGCAGGCCTGTTCTTGGCCTGCTTCCATTTCCTCAAATCTCTAAACAAGGAACCTCAAGTACAATTCATTGCTCTTAGAATGGGAAACAAACAAACAAACAAAAAACAAAACAACTGGGTATCTGGAAGGAAGCTGATCTCCCAAACTCTTTCCTGTTGGGAGTTTTCACTAGGCTTGCTTCATTTCCCCCTTCCTCTGTGGAGCTGGAGAGTGATACGGTCCATGAGGTTCCAGATCAGCTCTGATGGCAGGGCTCCAGAGGATGACAACTGCCCCCAAATGCTGTGTGGAGATGTCTTTCATGGAGGGGAAAACTGTTTCTTCATCTCACTTTTAGTTATGTCTGCTGCCTAGAGTGCAGACTGGTCAGAAGGGCCCCCAAGGATGGGGGTCAGAACAGACCAGATCGGGAGGAAAATAGAGCTCCAAACTTCTAGAAGGACTTGCTGATCTTGGTTAGGCCTTTGTAAAGAAGGGAATGCTGGGGATCTTTGTCAATATCTGAAAATAGATGATTAAGCTGCATAACTGAAATTTACCTCTGCCCTAAATAATTGAAAATGTCAATGTGGAGAATTCTTCTAAAATATGAATGTGTCGTGGTTTCAATGCAAGGTATAGGTCCAATGTAATCATGTAAACATGGATAAAATGTAGACACTAAACAAAAGGGGGAGCTGATGGTCAGGGAGACAAGGAAAGCCTCCTTTACTTTGGAAACGACTATGGTTAAATGGAGTGGTAGTCACACATATGCACTCTAATTTAGAGGTGGATATGGATATTCTTTAATGGAATGCTATAAACTACAGTTCTACTTGTATTTCTCTAACCCATAAAGGAGATTTACACACATTTACATACATATATATAGAGAGAGATAGATATTTTATGCTGTATGTTTTCTGAGATAACCAAAATACTAACACTTAACTATTTCATACAATTGCTATAAAATATTTCAAGTACTAATTTCATTTGATATGAGAAATATATATATTAATTTTAAAAGAATTATTTTGTGAAGCATATCCAGGTTATAATATAGATTTTATAATGCAGAATGAAGCCTACATTCTGAAATAAATTTCACAGTGATGTGCAAAACAAGGGGGCTAAAAGCTCAAAGTAAAAGATGTTGGTATTTGATTTGCTCCTCATGCGTATGAAAACTATCTTCTGAGCATGCTCATGGGCATGCCAGTGTAATACTGAATAGATACTTTCTTTGACACTCACTGCCCTAGAGAGTAACTCTGATTCCCAGGGTGCTCATTAGTGTGACTGTGCACATCACTTTCACAGTCACTGCGTTTCCCTGTTGATGTAATGTTGAAGGGATCTCTTCCTGATCAGCTCTGATCAGGATGTACAGATTATATATATAGGTCATGGAAAGTCTACTGAAGGGAAACAAGGAGAGGAAGCAGGACCTGCTTTGGGGCCAAGACTGGATCATTGTTGGCTTTGGGTGGAACTCAAAGGGCCTGCTTTTCCTGCTCTCCTGAATTGCCCCTCCTCAGGCAGACTGTCCTCTTTCCAGTCACACTGCCCTCTTTCCAGTCACACTGCAGGAACAGTCTTCCAGAAGGATAAAAGTAGAGTTAGTTGGTCTGTACTAGTGTGGTGGCTATCAAATGCCGGGCAGCCTGTGAGATTTATTTCTTGTGGGATATATACTATTCCAGAATAAGAGTGACAACAAAAGGAGGCTTTAATGATGCTACAGATTTGCTTGAGGAGAAAATCCCTCTTTGTATTTCTAGGACAGTATGACTTAGGAGTTTGGAAGGGAAGATAAAAATTTCCCATTCTATTTTCAGAGAAACTGTGTCCTCAAAATTCTTCTCTCCACTTTGAAAAAAAAACACAAGTACAAAATCACAGGCTCCAAAGTGCATGTATTTTAACACATGCTGCTGGTTCTACACGATAACGGGGGGGGGGGGACGGGGGGACGGAGCATTACTCATTGGTGGCCGTATTTGGCAAAGCACGTCTTCCCCCAACTCCTCCCTGTATCATTTATCCTGATGGAGCTGTGACACAGACCAGATGTCATTCCAAAGTTGAAATTACATTGTTTTCATAACAAAGTCAGCTTACATCACTCTTAAATACATCACACTAATGCTCCTCTGTATACTGTCATGGAGAGAGTGACTTAGATCTTTCCAGGGGACTTGCCAAGCACAAAGGATGGAAGGAGTTTAGACTTTCTCAGGGCACTCACCAGCCGGCTTACACATCTCCTTATTTCTATGCAGCATAAAGATGATTTTAAGTCATTACAACACAAACTACCTTTTAATTTCTTTGATTTCCAGAGGAAATCACTTGTACTTGCTCCTGTGGTAGCTATTTTTTTTGGGGGGGGGTAAGAATGTTTTTGGTACTGATTTTCATTTCCTTCTTGGAAAGGAAGTCCTTTGAAATTGATTTTGGATCTAATGCTTAAGGGCTTCGTGTGTAGTACTTTTGACATTTTAACATCTAGAACTTGGAAGGTAAAAATTCTAAATTGATAGGCAGCTTCAACAGGGTCTTGGCGTAGGAAACCAACCATGTCGATGGTCCAGGTCTGCCTTTCTTGTCCCTCCTGGAGGCCCACTTTGTTTATCATTTTGGTGGACTTTGGTGACCAAGAATCCCTCACTCATGAACCATGAATACTCCTCTCTAGCAGACACTCATGGTAAACCACCACAGGAGGATGTTGGTAACTGGTTTTAAACCATTACATCAAGTCTGAAGAACGAACTGTTTCATTGTTTTGGACTTTATTATTCATTGACTTCGTGTTTCTAGTGATCTGTGATATACATTTTATATGATAAATTTACGTGTGTGCCAAGCAGTCCACTTAGATATTTAGGTATTACAACTAGTAAAATAATCTTGCAAGGAGTGCTAAGAATTCCTTATTGTCATACAACAATCCTTTTGTTTAATTATCTTCTACTTTTGTTCAGGGAGTACAGATTTTTTTAATTTTATTTATTTTTGTATGTGTATGAATGTACTGTCTGCATGTAGGTTTGTGCACCCATGTCGTGCAATGCCGCAGAGGTCAGGAGAGGGTCTCGGATTCCCCTGGAACTGGAGTTCTCCTGGAATTGGAGTTACAGACAGTTCTTAGCCGCCATGTGGGTGCTGGGGATCGAACCCAGGTCCTCTGCAAGAGCAGTCAGTGCTCTTAACCACTAGGCCATCTCTCCAGCCCCTTGGGAAGTACAGATTTAAAGGTAAAGCTAGGATATAAATTATGAGACTAAAATACTCAGAGAGCTATGATTCCATTCTTCAGTAGAGACTGTGGTCCCTCAAAAAAAGTGAAAACAACAAACAAAACAAAACAAAATAAAATGAAACACCATGTGCTACCATTAGGATCATTAGGACAAGGGAAATAGTGGTGTTGCTGTTCCACCTGCTCCTTAGTGAGAACTTTTATGCTTTTCTACTTTTCAGTCTATGACTTGTCATATATAATAGGTGGAGTCTAACCCATGCTTCTGACTGACTCTACACTATTTGACTGTGTAGTTAAAATGAAGCAGTTTATATATTTATTCCTTTGTGAAAAATTTGGGATTACATATTACTCCAAACCAGAGATTCTGAGGTAGATATTTTATTTGGGAGAGAAATAAGAATTAGTTTGTTTTAGTTGTTCAACCTCAACAAAATCATCAATATGATCAGGACTGCCTCCTTGCCACCATTCCTCATGAGAATCGCTGGTCTACATGGAGGGCTGTAGTGTTTCACTTCCTTCAAATGACTACATGGTATTTACTGAATATTTATTCTGGAAATCTAAATTTGGATTTTTTTTTTTTTTAGATTCTAGCTTGAATTATGCTGATGTGGGTCCTGTCAACCTAGAATAGTGAACACTGGACACAGCGATGCTAAACTCTGTGTGTGTGTGTGTGTGTGTGTGTGTGTGTGTGTGTG
>VZQC01006227.1:4049930-4135102 GCA_009823505.1 Rhizomys pruinosus | reverse complement strand
GGGGGGTAAGAATGTTTTTGGTACTGATTTTCATTTCCTTCTTGGAAAGGAAGTCCTTTGAAATTGATTTTGGATCTAATGCTTAAGGGCTTCGTGTGTAGTACTTTTGACATTTTAACATCTAGAACTTGGAAGGTAAAAATTCTAAATTGATAGGCAGCTTCAACAGGGTCTTGGCGTAGGAAACCAACCATGTCGATGGTCCAGGTCTGCCTTTCTTGTCCCTCCTGGAGGCCCACTTTGTTTATCATTTTGGTGGACTTTGGTGACCAAGAATCCCTCACTCATGAACCATGAATACTCCTCTCTAGCAGACACTCATGGTAAACCACCACAGGAGGATGTTGGTAACTGGTTTTAAACCATTACATCAAGTCTGAAGAACGAACTGTTTCATTGTTTTGGACTTTATTATTCATTGACTTCGTGTTTCTAGTGATCTGTGATATACATTTTATATGATAAATTTACGTGTGTGCCAAGCAGTCCACTTAGATATTTAGGTATTACAACTAGTAAAATAATCTTGCAAGGAGTGCTAAGAACTCCTTATTGTCATACAACAATCCTTTTGTTTAATTATCTTCTACTTTTGTTCAGGGAGTACAGATTTTTTTAATTTTATTTATTTTTGTATGTGTATGAATGTACTGTCTGCATGTAGGTTTGTGCACCCATGTCGTGCAATGCCGCAGAGGTCAGGAGAGGGTCTCGGATTCCCCTGGAACTGGAGTTCTCCTGGAATTGGAGTTACAGACAGTTCTTAGCCGCCATGTGGGTGCTGGGGATCGAACCCAGGTCCTCTGCAAGAGCAGTCAGTGCTCTTAACCACTAGGCCATCTCTCCAGCCCCTTGGGAAGTACAGATTTAAAGGTAAAGCTAGGATATAAATTATGAGACTAAAATACTCAGAGAGCTATGATTCCATTCTTCAGTAGAGACTGTGGTCCCTCAAAAAAAGTGAAAACAACAAACAAAACAAAACAAAATAAAATGAAACACCATGTGCTACCATTAGGATCATTAGGACAAGGGAAATAGTGGTGTTGCTGTTCCACCTGCTCCTTAGTGAGAACTTTTATGCTTTTCTACTTTTCAGTCTATGACTTGTCATATATAATAGGTGGAGTCTAACCCATGCTTCTGACTGACTCTACACTATTTGACTGTGTAGTTAAAATGAAGCAGTTTATATATTTATTCCTTTGTGAAAAATTTGGGATTACATATTACTCCAAACCAGAGATTCTGAGGTAGATATTTTATTTGGGAGAGAAATAAGAATTAGTTTGTTTTAGTTGTTCAACCTCAACAAAATCATCAATATGATCAGGACTGCCTCCTTGCCACCATTCCTCATGAGAATCGCTGGTCTACATGGAGGGCTGTAGTGTTTCACTTCCTTCAAATGACTACATGGTATTTACTGAATATTTATTCTGGAAATCTAAATTTGGATTTTTTTTTTTTTTTTTAGATTCTAGCTTGAATTATGCTGATGTGGGTCCTGTCAACCTAGAATAGTGAACACTGGACACAGCGATGCTAAACTCTGTGTGTGTGTGTGTGTGTGTGTGTGTGTGTGTTTGTCTCTCTGGACCATTTCTGCTGTACAGTCTTTAGGGGATGGGTTGACAGACAAGTATATCACCACCAGAAGCGCAAAAGAGCAAGAAGTAGGAATGGATCAAAAGCTGTCACAGACATAGCAAGAAGAAGAGGTCAAAGGGTTTGGAAATTCTCCATGGGATTTGACTGTGATCACTTCAGGATGCTACACATTTCGCTTTCAGTGCCCTCCTTCCATACTTTGGCACGCCCAAGGCTTATTCTGGCCTTTAAGATTCAGCTGTAAGGCTAGCTCCTCTACAAAGCTGTTTGTGATTCATCATCCAGAATTAAATCCTTCTTTTCTGAATTACGGTCATAGTTTTTCTAGAAATCTGCATGATTTATGTTCCCATTTGACCATCAATATTGGATTATTAACATTTGAAAACAAAATTCTGTCTACTGCAACTTTTCATTTCTGAAAAGAGTTTTTTTTTTTTTTTTCTCTTTGAGACAGGGTCTCCCTATAGCCTCAGCTGGCCTGGAACTCACTCTGTTGACCAAGCCGGCCTTGAACTCACAGAAATTCCCCTGCCTGGTGATTAAAGGTGTGCACCACCACTCCTGGGTTAAAGACAGTTCTTAGCTGTCATGTGGGTGCTGGGAATCGAACCCAGGTCCTCTGCAAGAGCAGTCAGTGCTCTTAACCGCTGAGGCATCTCTCCAGCCCCGAGTTAAGATTATTTAAAGAAGGTAATATATAATAGTGGCCAAAGGTTTTTTTTTTCTTGTAAGCTCATATCATTCCTTCTACTCTAAAAGCATTTGTAGAAATCACAACATACCATTAATAGATATAGCATTTAGTATACAGTGCTTGAGGAATCATGAGTTTAGAGAACCAAGATGTTTCTTAGTTATGAAGCCACTATTTATGAATTGCAATAACCTTTTGCTCAAAGTATGTTCTTGTGATTAAGAAATAGCCTCTAGTCCCAGATAGAGTATATTCCTGGCTTTGTCAGCACAAGCTAATGCCAACCAGAATGGCATCTTTATAAGCAAATTTACCATGTTTTTAAAAAGGGTCTCTGTGACCAGCTACAAGAAATGACATGCTATGTTGAAGAACTCAGTGACTCTATAGCCCTGCTATGCTTAAATCCCACTTTGACAGCAACATGGGATTGCTGCTTTTAAACCAACTGCTCACAGTCAATAAAACAAAGGGATAAATGTTAGACAGACTTCCCCTGTCCTCAGCAGCTGGCTGATGCTCTGATGGTTTGTTCAGATCCCCTGCAGCCTGTTTACTTGCAATTCCTTCCAAATGTCACTTAGTAGACCCTCCGCATTCCTGATGCTGGAGTAAATGAACCTGGAGACAGGGCTTTCATTAGCAAATGGAGAGAGGTTCAAAATGTATCCAGAAGTAAACAAACTAAAGGGCATAGAAGATGGGGGTAGTTTATAGCTAGAGAGCTTCATCGTAGTATATTTAGAAATGAAGCACTCTGTTCCCGTAACATTGCACTACCATTGGGGCTCTCCATTTAATGAGTGTTGCCAGGCGATGCAGTGCTCCACACCATGAACAGTTCTCAAATCATTAGACTGAAGAAAAAAGCTGCGCTGTAGTATGCCTACTGCTGAAGTTTCTATCAGTTTCCCAGGGGAGCTGCAAGAATAGCTCATAGGAATCTTAACCATAAATCCATAATTGCAGCATATGGAGAAAACCAATAGAATAATAATAAATCAGAAAAGTTTAACTGACAAGTGCTGGTAAGGGAGGGGTGGGTCTCTTTAAGATAAATTTCTACATTCTAACATGGTAAAGTGTGTAAAAAATTACATAAACCAAGTGAGGAAGGGAAAATGTAGAAAGGCCTGTGTGTTCCTTAAATGACATTTGGAATATACATGCTTCTAAAGTCATTTGTCTTACTTTATTCTGGCAGCATCCTTGACTGTCTGTTCAGAAAGTATCTTACATTTGGGATGCACTGTCCTGCCTTTAAGAATACTTTAACCTGTTACTTATTTTATAAGAATTATGCAATTTCCAGGTGCAGTGCCTATAGAAGCTTCAAAGTTCAGAAAATTCCTACAAGACTTCATGGAGAATTCAAACGGATGATTTCCCACATCATATTATAACAAAACCAGCTACAGATTTTCAGATTAATATTTTTTTTATCTCAGTGGAGGGTAACCACACTAGCAAGGATGCAACTCAATTTTCAACAGAAGTAACTACACATTTTTGCACTTAGCCAAAGGAAAAAACAACCATATGGAGCTCCTTCTTAGCCAGCACTCCATTAGCTAATTAAATTTACAAAGCCTGACCAGTGAAAGTCCAAGGATTAGCCCCATTTTAATGACTCCCTTTTTTTTTTTATTTATTTTTTTTTTTGGCGTATGTTAGGTACTTGTTTACGTCGGGTCTGCTTTTGATAGTAGGTTAGACATATTGATAGAATACAGCAGAAATCACATAGAGAACGTTTTGGAAAAATAAGATAAAGGTAAAACTATTTTTAATGATGTTATTTACTTAGTATATCCAAACTATTTTCATCTTAACATATAAGTAACATAAAATTGATTGAAATATTTTATCTTTCTTTTCCCATACTAAGTATTTGACATCTTTGATAGTTTACACACCTCTTTTTTTTTTTTTTTTGGTCTTTTTGACATGGGGTCTCCCTTTAGTCCCAACTAAGCTGGAGCTCATTCTGTAGACCAGGCTGGCCTTGAACTCACAGAAATCCACCTGCCTCTGTCTCCCAAGCGCTGGGATTAAAGGCATGTGCCACCACGCCCTGCTAGCACACCTCTTAATGACAGCTAGTCAAAACTGAATTATTTGGTAGCAGCAGGTGAGTAGTAGCTACAGTACTGGACAGTTTCTGTCAACTCACTGTTCATGTGAAGGGGCTCATTAGTTCATTTCCACACCTGGCCATTCATAATGGCCAGCAAAACAGAGGAAAACAGGTAGCTGATTCCTGTGAAGGAAGACTATCTCCAGCTACAGATGCCCAAAATGTAAGTTCAAATTAGCTATTCCACAATATATACATCTTTCAAAATATAATGTGTGTTAGAAATACCTGCAATTATAAATTTTCAATTAAATAGGTATGTCTAAAAAGGTGCTGTAGGCAAATTATTAATCAGGCCAGGCCCACTAGCCTGTTGACCTGTTCGTTGTACAATAAGTGATTATAGTCCTGTGATGTTTCAAGGACCTTAAGAAGACTGTGAATGTATGTGTTACAAGGTCTTCTCTGAACTTTAGGCAAATAACTGCCTATGGGTATAATGATCATATTTTCCTATCTCGAAATAAGGAAACAGTGTGACAAAGGAATTATGCTAATGAGTTTTGGTTATATAAAAATAATACTACAAAGATAGGGAAACACAATGCCTAGTGAAAAAAATGATTAGAAATAATATAACATAAAATCAGGTTTTCAGAGAAGTCAACTAAACAGGGTAAATAAATAACCATGGTTCTGGTTCTATGTTACAATCCTAATGAAACTGACAAGATCATAAGGGCTATAAACAACCATCGTAGAACTAATTAGGGCTTTTTCTCACCTGATTTCTGGAATGGTAGTGTGAATAAGTCTGTATCTTTACAAGTATCAGAATTATGAACAACTATTGAGTCTTAGTTTTAAAACAGGCCATTTTCCTCAGCATCTCTCTCTAGAATAAAAAACTGCTAATTGTGTGGCATAGTAATGCATACCTTTAATCTCAGCACTTGGGAGGCAGGGGCAGAAAGATCTCTGTGAGTTCTAGACCAGCCTTATCTACATAGTGAGTTCCTGGCCAGTAAGAGCTACAGGGAGACCTTGTTTCACACCCCTCAAAGTTGCCAATTGATTACCTTGGAGCATACATTGTAATTTGTCCTGAAGGTGACTATTTGGTCAATGCATTGTCTCACAGTCTTAACCCAGATGGTGATTGCATCATTGACTCCTTAATCATTCCTTGGCTCTAGTACTTATTAAGTTCAGGTTTTCAGGCAATCAAAATAAAGGTTAACCTTAAAAATTCTTCCCTTCCTTTCTTTTAGGATTATTGTTTGATTTTAGGAATTATTTCTTACCTGATGATGTGAATACTGCCTTCAAAATTAGAATATGTTAAATTTTATCATTTTGATAAATCTGGCTGCAGAATTTCAGAGAAGCTTTACTCAGATACTTGCTGGGATTATCCTGAACATTAGAACCAGCAAAGATGAGTGCTAGGGTTTAGAACTAAACGTCAGAGCAGAAGTGGACTCACTGGATTCCTAAGGGTGAAAGGACTACTCAACCCTAAGTATCTGGCCTGATAAGTAAGGCTCCTGGGAATCTGCTTCAGACTGTCGGCACTGAGGGCTGCAGCTGAAACAGGAGCTTTGACAATGCAGCAGGAAGTTTGCCTGCCAGTTGGGTTTTGGTTAAGGTATAGCTCTTTACCTTCTGGCTCAAGGTTTTATTTTCTGTGAGGACTAGCTTCATTGTTCAAAAGGTTCCAAGGAGAACAGGCACGTTTTGTGTTTTGAATAGATTAACCTGGCTTTAAAACAGGACCCAGTGCTCACACATGGTTTGAAGAACAGAAAGGACAATTAAGAAAATGTTAGCCACTTGCTGTATGTTTGCTGTTGGAACTTGGGGGAAGAAAGGCCTGTTAGAGTATCTTTAAATGATTCCTGATGTGAAATGAAAGTTGGAGACGGGCAAATATAAAATGAAAATGACTTTGCTGCTTCACCAGCAATTCCTATTCTCGTAGAAATATCATTTCTACACCCAGGTTAGGGGTCAGGCTCTGAACTTCTGAACTCCCTCCTCTTCTGGACTGCTTCTCAGCTCTATGTATTCTTCCCCATTCAGCTGACTTCTTGGAAGACCTGTGGACATTGCCTAGTCTTCTTCCTTACCTGATCCTGGTCTATTCATAATGTTGTCTTTTTTGTCATGCCTGGTTTCCTAGGATGGTTAGCAGCACAGGGCATTATTAATAGCCCCATACATGTGCAGTTATAAGCAAATGGCAAGGAATGGCTTGCCCAGGACAGAGCCCTTGATGGATTTTACCAAGACTCATTGTTTAGTTGTCTATCAATCCTCTTTAAGGGGGGGCCTTATCCTTTCTTAAATATATGTTTCCTTTGTCATTTTAAGCTAGAAACAAAGTGAATTCAATGATAAAAATGAAGGATTGGCATCAGAGAAGGACCTAATGTGGAGCATCAAACGAGTGCTTCTCTTTAACCATCTAACCAAGCCCACACAAATCCCTTCCTTTTCAATTTTGTTTTGCTTTCCTGTATATACTCATTAGACTTGAAGATGAGATGAGTTGTTATGTTTAAAGATACTACAGTAGTTGTTCCTATACATATATTTGAACAATGTTGGGCCTTTTAAATTCAGCTTTTGATTTTGGAGAGCCAACAGGACCCCAATCTGCCTTTCCTCATGGCCAGTAATGGGTGCCAACAGCAACAACAAAGACTGGGGCTGAAGACGCAGACGTGAAAAGGTATCAGGGTAAGTCAGGTAGAGGTATGGCAAAGGAAAGCTCCTCGGATGCACGTGTCGCTGAAAGAAGTGTCTAAGGAGATTTAGGGGGCAGGAACAGAAAGGTGGGCCAGAAAAGGGAGTCACTGTAGCAACAGGAAAAGCCAAGAGCAAAGGCTTCAAGGAGTTCTGAAAGTCAGAGCAATAAGCTCATCACTGTGCTGCAAATACCAAGGTTATCAGGTGCCACGTGAACTCTTGCAGACCGGGAAACTCCCTTAATAGATCAGATTCAGCAGCTTGGTGGATGAACAGCTAGGTGCCAAGGGACAAGTGTTTTTACTTATTTCATGGAAGTGGGTTAAATACATTGGGCACAAGATTCTATAGAGAAAGAAAAATCAATTTTTTTTCTGAGAGAATAAAGGGTCAAGTGAGATGTGAGTGAAACATTAAAAACAAAAAAGTGATGCATGAATAAAATATGGCACAGCATTGCTAGCTAATGCCCATATAATATGGTGAATCTATCCTTAATCAAAATTTCATAAACAAAATAGATAGCAGAAATAAAGGAATTTTCAACGATGCATAATATATTCTCTAATAAACTTTATTATCTTTGATTTTTAAATCTGTAAAGACTTTTTGCACTTTAAATAATTATTGAAAAGGAGAAGAGGAGGAAAAACATGAATTTCAATATGGCCCGGAGAGATAGACAAGGGAAAATGAACTCTAGGCAATTTAATGGGAGACCTGTAATAAAGATCTTTATTCCAGAGTCTCTTTGATATTCATTGCTGAGTGCAGGGCTTCGCAGAAAGAAGTGTAGACTGCTGAAGTCTACAGATATTTGGCTCTTTTCTTTCATCCAAGAAACATTAAAAAAATCTCAAACTCTCAGAGTGACTTAATTCAGAGCCTTTCTTTATGCGGCAATGTTGTCTTCTGTAATCAGTCACATGAGGAGTTGATAATCCATAAGATGTATGGACTATAGGTCATGATTTTAGGATAATAATGAGTATATGGTGGAAGTAGTGGCTGGTCAAGAACAGTAAGGTTAAGTCCAGAGCAGATTCTACATCAGTGTGACTCAGTAGCATCGCCACATCTAATTTGTGTAAATGAACTTATCTTAGTTGCAAATCAATTCTGACCATAATGTGGGTCACGGCAGCACTTTACTGCATAGTGTTAAAGAGATGACTAACATGTTCCTTCTCTTTTGGCTTCCCCCGTGAGTGAGGTGATTTCAGAAAAGATGGCCTATTTTCATGCCAAATTTATTAGCCTCAAATTCTCGTTCCCATTGATATCAAGTTATCCAAAGATAATTTTCTGGGAAGATAAAAAAAAAAAGTGACTCTGTTTAGATGTACACTTTTACCTTTGCATTTGCTACCTGGTTTCCGTCTAGTCAAGGGAAATTGTCTTGTCTAAAGTGGATATGTTTGACCAGTAGATGGAGTCAGTGATTCCAAGAAATTTGTGGCTGTAGTCTTCCAGCATTAAAAAAAAAAATAAACCAAAATAATTGCCAATTACTAAATATCGAGTAATGTGCAATTTTACCTGATGAGTGCAATGGATGACTGGGGTGATTCCTGCCTAAACTGCCTAAAAATGAAGTAGAAATTCATGACTATTCGAGCAGGAACATCAGCAGTGGGTAAATGGTGGCCGCAGCAGTCACTTAGTGCACCCAAAACCCATTCATTTCTGCACTGTTTGGCTTGGCATCTAAGAAACAACCCCACCTGGCCCTCTCTCACATCTTTATTTTAAAACATGCCTAACTCATCCTGCAGTTCAGTTGTGGGGTGTGTGATAGAATGGGGTGGGGTCCACTGCAGCTGGCACACAGAGCTGAGAGGTGCATCAGTTCGCTAAGGCTGCCAAGCCTTTCTTTTGGCATAAGTTGCTGGGGACATTACACTGGGAATAATAGATCATGCTTCCTTTTCGTGGTAAATTTGCAAGCTTTGGCTAATTTTCAGAGACAGCAGGGCGATAAGCTCTGCTTGACACAAAGAAAAACAATAACCACACCACCTTTCATTAAATAGACCGTGAAACATGAGCATTCATAGAAAATCAATTCCAGGAGAACTCCAGTTCCAGGGGAATCCGACACCCTCTTCTGACCTCCACGGCATGGCACGACACGGGTGCACAAACTTGCATGCAGACAGTACATTTATACACATACAGAAATAAAATTTAAAAAAATCACTGATAATAAAATAATTGTCAGGATATCTGAGTGTACTAGCCAGTGTCAGGAATGAGTATGCTGTCAGGAACTTGGGTTGATGGATGTTTGGAAGTTGGCTTCTGCATCTGCATCCACCCCTTTACATTGCCATGTGTCAGCATGCACACATGTGCACCTATAGAGCCTCACATATTCAGGACCAATGGGTGTTATTGCTGGATGCTGACAGAAGGAATTACAGCTTCTTCAGCTATATTGCTCATAGTCTATAGAGTCTGTTTTTCCCAAATGTCTTCCTCACTCTCTGGAATCATTCATGATTTTTCCTTGGTCATCTAAAGTCCCATGAGTGATGACCTAGCATCTCCCTCCAGACCAGTGAGTCATATTAAGGCACTGTTCTTAACTTTTTAACTACTGTTGAATGTACTTGTGGTCTTCATACTTTTGAGGCCTGGTGTGCAGGAGCTATGTAGAAGGCTTTATTCATACATTAACCTAACATAATGGATCATGTTTTTCTTGGAGAGATTTATTTGGAGGCTGGCAATGGAATCCAGAGTAGCTGTTTTCATGGAAAAGTAGCTCAGTTGCTTTCATGCTCCAGGATCACATCACCTGCTTCTGTGATTATCTTGAGTATTTGTTCATAATGAGACCTAGACCAGGACCAAACACTATATCTTTGGCTTCAGAGGAGCCAAGTTATGAAAGATTCAATGGACAGAAGAATGCAAAGGTCAGTTCGGTTAGGTGTTTGTCCTTCTTTCCTCTTCCCACAGTCCTGGCCATAGTTCTCAGCTCCAGAACCAGTAGGGGTCCTTTCCTGTATTTCATGATTATATCAAACTCCTTTGCTCTGATTTGATAGAGTTTCCCAAATGTAAGTTTTAAAGGGTGACAATGAATTGGCAAGAAACCCTTCCTGTTACATGTCATTTCTTGATCATTGTTTTTTGAGCTAGGGTGTTAATAGATCTCTTTCCTCTGGGCTTTTATATATGTCTCTTCCTTGTATTCCTCTTGTTTAGGTATTTAGAAGTCGTCTTTGGAGATACTTTCTTTTTTTATATATTTTTTAAAATTTTTATTTATTTTATTTATGTGTATGAATGTCCTGTCTGCATGTAGGTTTGTGCACCGGTGTCGTGCAATGCTGCGGAGGTCAGAAGAGGGTGTCCAAATCCCCTGGAACTGGAGTTCTCCTGGAATTGGAGTTACGGATGGTTCTTAGCCGCCATGTGGGTGCTGGGGATCGAACCTGGGTCCTCTGCAAGAGCAGTCAGCGCTCTTAACCGCTAGGCCATCTCTCCAGCCCCTGGAGATACTTTCTTATTCTGTTCTTGGTGTTCTTGTGATTTCAGAGAATTCCTACATTACAGTAAACTATAATCTCAAATCTCTACCATAGACTGTGAACAAATTAAATAGAAGAAGTTGAGGCTTTACCTAACTCATCTCACTTGTCAGCCTGTAACCCAGTTTGAATATTTGAACATTATAACCACATACTTGACATGCTTAATTCCAGTTTCAACTAGTGATGTATTTTCAACTAAGATTTTTTTTTTTTGCACAGAATAGGGGCAGAATTGGAGTTGAAATGTGAAAATAAAGCAACTATATACCAAAATTAGATTTTGTTAATGATGAACATTTTTGTATTCTGAAATAAGATATGTTGCAAATAAATTGTGTAAAGGTATAACTTTATATCCAGACCTCTAAGACCAACATTAATTAATTAACACATTAATTAATTAATTAATTATCAATGAGGCATTGAAGAGACAAAGCCTTCAGAATGTCATGGGGGATTGCACTGCAACTACTTAGAGAAAGTCGACTTAACTCTGGCATGTTATTAATGCAGGTTTCAATTAAGAACCACTTTGGATCTAAGTTTCAATTATCAATATTTCTTCCCTCTGCTGCTGATTAGGATACTTGAGCAAGTTGGTTAATGTAGAAACATCCTCTCTCCTGTTGCTAGCTGTGCCTTGCTATGATAAACTCATTACAAATTGTGTAATTACTGCATTGTGAACAAGGGAATGGCAATAAATTAGGTAATCAAAACAGCATTTTCAAATAAGCCACAAGAAGCTAAAAAGAGTGTTTCTGAATGACAAATTTGGCATGACCAGGTAGGTTAAAATTACCATTATACATTACAATCTATTGAATTTTATGTATTTGGAGCCCACAAAGGAAAATGAGGAAGCATGCTGTGGACCCTAGCTTATGTACTTTTCTGATTATGGGTGATTACATTTGTCCAGGGACTGTCATGCATTCTAAAAGATGAAAACGTCCTTCTGGGAGGAAAAACTAATTAACTTCCTCACTTGCAGAGACTGGGAGGCCTGGTTATTGCACTTTAGATTCAGTAGGATACCCCTACCTTCAGATGAAAAATGCTGACTGGTGTGTTCTGAGAATCTTGGCTCACCCCGAGGCTAATCAGCACAGTGACCTGGCTGTATGCCCAGCTCTTGTGGCAGGGAGTTACCCCTGAGTGCTTTTTAAAACTTACGATAAAGTTTTAACTTAGAAAGCAAGATCTGCTAGTGCATCAGAGGAAATTGGGCTTTCCTGCTATAACCACCAACATCAAATTCTATTTCCACTTGCGACCCTTTACTGGCCTCTCTGGTATCATATAATCCCTGGACCCATAGAAGATTTTTTTTCTGTAGCTTCTAAGGATGGAAGAGCACATGAGGCAGTCTTGTAGTTTGGAAAAACTCAAATATCTGCCTCCTTTAGCTGGAAACTGGGAAAGGGATTGTGTTGTGCAAGACTCCTTAAGATGTATGTGTGGGAAAAGGAGGAAGAGTGCAGACCAAGGAGAAAAGGAAAGTTGGAGAAAGAAGCTCTCTGTTGCCCCATATGGGTTGATATTCAAAAGTGGCTAACACAAGGAGTGAGCATGCCAATGGCCTTGTCCCATCCACACACAGCAGGCTGTGCTGTGAGCAGCTTACTGTGGACTTATTTGAAAACATTTCAAAACATTGATAAGACATTTTAAGTTTCCCTTCATCCCTGAAGCATCATCACTGAAAGCATTAGGCATATTTTTTGAAATCAGTGTTTGCAAAGAATACCAAACAAAATAGATACAGAACACACCCTGTGCTCTCCTTCAACAATAAAACCTTTGCATTTTCAAAATGGCTTCAACCACTACTATTATAAGGTTATATTTTTCCCTTCTGCTTAGCATTCTCCAAAGGCATGAGCATGTCTAGCAAGTAAGTGTGGAGCCAGTGTGATTTAATTTAATTTAATTTTATGTGTATGAGTGTATTGCCCGCATGTGTAAGTGTACCCCGTCATGCAATGCCCATGGAGGTCAGAAGAAGGCATTGGAGCTTCTGGAACTGGAGTTATGGACAGTTCTTAGCTGCCATGTGGGTGCTGAGAATTGAACCAGGGTCCTGAGCAGTCAGTGATCTTAACTGCTGAGCCATCTCTCCAGCTCCATGTACTTTAATTTTTTATGTTTCAGAAATTCTCATAAAGGAGTCAAATCAGCATCTTAATCAGCACTGCCAAGTTCATGAGAGATGTGATTACCATTAGTTACTCATCTATTCAATGGCTTGAAATCATTTAGTTATAATAGAGCTTGGATGGTTTAAAAAAGAAACTGTGAAATCTTTGTTTCAAAGTTTAGCTGGGACAGAATTACTGACTTTGCACCAATAAGATTATTTTTTCTTGTCTGCAAACAATAGATGGATCATTATTTCTTATTTTTCTTTTTTCCATGTGTCTGGAAAATGAGCTGCCTGTACTTCCTTGGCTCATCTTATAGCTTAGAACCCCCCGTCTTGCAAGTGGTAAGCAATACCTTTTGAGGGGAGAACTGTTGCAATCAAGTTAATATATTTAACCTTGAAGAAGATAGAGAAAACGCAAAAGACAAAGAAAGAGGAGAAAAGTAAAGGAGGGAGGTGAAGGAGGGAGAAACAATGGAGGGAGAGAGAAGGAAGAGAAAAAAGAAGAGAAGAGAAGAGAAGAGAAGAGAAGAGGAGAGAAGAAGAAATGATTTTGGCTATCAGGGCTTCTATGGTAGTACCAACTGCAGCAGCTGAGACATCTCTGACTTGGCTTCTTCACCTCTGAGCAAGAGAAGAATGGCACTATCTTTAAGGAGCTCACTAGCTAGTCATGCATGCTTAGACATTGCCATTGGGTGCTTGTTGGGAAGATTCTAAGCAGAGAGACATTCGCACGCAGATCTCAGAATATTATTTGCCACTACCTGGCCAGGAACTGGAGACTGGTGAAATCTTGCTGTATTTTCCTGACAAAGCAGCACTTCCATTAAGAAAAGGACACTCAGCTGTTAATTTCTGCTAACTCATAACCTGGCCAATGAAATACAAGCACGTGCAATTTTGTGTCTATTTGGAGCAGGGATGTCTCTTGGGGTTGTTCAAACTGTCTGGTTGGCTTCGAGATTTGGGCATTCATACCACTGTCTCAGTTCAGACTTCCGTGTTCATCCTCTCTCTGACAGGGTGCCTGGTGGTAACACAGCTGGCATAGCATTCTAATAGGCTCAGGCTACATGAAGTAGGAAAAGAACTTGTAAAACCCTCTTTATTCTTAGTAGCTTTTTTCCCAAGACAATCTGAGAACTTTCAAATCTTAGTCATTGTTACTTGAATGCTTTTTCTTTCTGGAGTAAAATTTAAACTCTCTTTTGCTCCTCAGGATGCTCTTGTACTCTCAATGTTTCAGAAATTACTAAAGAGAGAAAGAGTCATGCATGATTAGTCGTCATGACTGATTGATCTCTAGATGCACATCTAATGTACTAGATGCTGACTCCAGGAAAACAAGTTACTTTCAGTGCATAATATATACAAATGATCAAATAGTTGCTTGATTTATTTCAAGTAGAAGGAAGGTGAGCAAGAGGTATTTTCTGGACCCATAATCATCAGAGACAAAGAAGGAAGGGACACACAAAATGTAGTGAATCTTGTCCTGAAATTACATGGGGAGTTATGTAAATGCTTTGCACCTGGCACGGTGCAGCTATGTCCATTGTGATCATATTAAAGCACATGACATTTTCACTTTGAAGGGAATAAGGTTATTTGATGAGGAAATGATACCCAATTGTTCAGTGAGATGCATTCTATAGCTGATCATTTAACATAGTGGTCTTTAATTGAATACCAAAGGCGTGAAACGAAATGAGGTTGTCAGGCTGAGGCTGATTGGGTCCTGGGCAAAACTGAAAGAACTAAGACTGTGATTAGAAGCTTCAAAAAGGCAGTCAGAGGGAGGAATAATCAGCCATGTCTCTATCATAGATTGGTTGAATGTTAGGTCTTCCTGAGACATCCCAAAGACCTCAATTACTTTACTCTTTCTAGTGAACTGAAAGTTATGAGAAATGCAACTCCGTCATTTTGTGAAAAAGAAAACAGGATTCCAGAGATGTCCCAGAACTAGCAGCTAGAGGATAAGAATAAGAACCTGTCTGCTTCTGTGCTGAGAGCTCTGACTCTATACCTTATCTTACTCAATTGTTTTCAGCCTTGATCACAAATTTCAACAACCCTTGGAAATTAAACAAACAAACAAAACAAGCAAACAATAATCTGGGCATGAATTTGGTTGATTTCTTTGCCATCAGGCCAGCCAGGTCTACATAGCAAGTTCTAGGCCAGTTGAGGCTACAGAGTGAAACCCTGTCTCAAAACAAAACAAAAATAAGAAAACAAAAACAAAAAGACCCCCCCAACAACAACAACAACAAAAGAAAAACAACAAAGCAACTAACCAAACGCTTAGTTATCTACCTGTTTCAACTCACCACCTATTAGAGAGTCTGAATCCTTCAGGCAAGTGGAGCTGATGCAAAAGCTGAGTGATTGCATTACTGAGAACCATGAGTCTAACCTATCTATGAGGAAGAACTTGCCACATCCTTTATAGCAGGGGAGAGTAAGGTCCGCCTGTGAATAGAACCTGGATTTATCGTTTCTGGATTCTTGGAGTGTTAAAGTTCTATGTTTGGGGATGATGACTATAGGACTCCAACAGTATTCTTCTTTATCACTGAGTGACTGCTCCTAGAGAAACTAAGGAATACACTTTTTGGCAGCAGGCATTATAGGAAAGAGCACAGGCATCTACACTCCAGTGGATTTAATTCTAAGTAGCTATGTGACTATGGACACACTACTTCACTATATTATGCCTACCTTTCTCCATTTGTATACTGAGAATGTTAATCCGTCAAAATGAATGTGAATACTACATGAGAAATATAAAGTCCTTAGAAGCTAGCACAGAGCAGGTTTCAACAAGTATGAGGTTTTCTGCCAGGTGTGGTAACACCTCTAGATAGGTTTGTTTACCAGAAGCTAGCAGTTTACACAGTTCTTTAATTTCCATTTTTTATGTGTATGAGTGTGTTGTCTACATGTAGGTTGGTGCACCCATATCGTGTCATGCAGTGCCGCGGAGGTCAGAAGAGAGGGTCAGATTCCCCTGGAACTGGAGTTAAAGATGGTTATTAGCCAATGTGTGGGTGCTGGGAATAGAACCCAGGTCCTCTGCAAGAGCAATCGGTGCTCTTAACCGCTGAGCCATCTCTCCAGATCTTATTTCCATTTTTATTTAAACAAAAGAATGTGATGTGTGGGGAGAAGGCACTAGTAGTAGGATAGAGTCAAAGACTGTCCTGAATTGTGCAGACTCCTACAACCGGGGGGGGGGGTAAGAAAATTTGAAAAGGGGCCTGGAAATCAAATGGAATTTGAGAACTTATCTTGAAGCTGCAATGACTGTGCCTGTTATCTTCTTTATTACTTTATTTTTTTCTAAGTAGTGTTTTGGTATGGCCTGGGGTAGGTGATGAAGGCTTGAGTGGGTAGGTGAAATCCCTTCTTGGTTCCTCTTGGTGACACACTTACTTAAACATCACACTTTATTGTGGCTTTACTTAGATAAATAGATTCCTCTGGTATAATTCTGAGTCACTAGACTAGACACAGACAAGCGCCTTTATCAGTTGGTGCATGTTAGCACCGCTCTGTTTACACATCCCTCTGCAGACAGTACTAATCCTTTTATACAACTGGTGAACTTCATTACCCTAGTCAACAACTCAATAAAATGGGAAATACTTCCCTTTCCATGAAGATTTGTTATGAAGTCATAAGGTGGCTCCATTTCCAAGTTATTCTGGCTAACTTACTTATTTTAAATTACATAAGATGATAGTTGGTTTTATTGTTTTTCCCTCTAAAATTCAAGCCTTGACATGCTGCTTTGCAAGCACAGGGGAGCCTGCTGGGTGATAGGCAGGGCAAGGTATGGCAAACTAGGCTGGTTCAACTCTCTTACAAGCTTAGCCAAGCTGAGTCTATCCAGTACTTATGTGATTGCATAATATTCCAGTTCAAGAGGGGGAGTGGAATTGGAAGCATGATGCACAGTGTGTACTGGATGTACTCTGAACTTCTGAAATTTTAAGGGTCAGTTGTGATCTGCCAAGAAGGTGAAATGGGAAGTTGTTGTCTACATGGGAGAGTGACATAGCCATTCTCTCATGCACAGGGGACACCTAGAAGATCAGAATAATCCATAAGAATGATCTGCTTTCTATACACAGAGAATACTTCTAGATCCTTCTTCTCCATAGGAATCATCTCCAGTCACCTAGACTCTGGAAAGGGCTTAGATTTTTCATCATATCCCCTTCACTCTGGGGACCAAGGAGAACTAACAGTGTAGATAATAGACTGACTTAAATATTGTTTCCTTCTGAGATAAAGTGGAAGAATCCTTGACTAATTCATTCATACTTGGCTGTCCATAAGAATAGCAAATGTAGGCACCCAACTGTTAATGACTGTACTAAGAGATTACTTAGTAGCTTTTAGTATAATCCTGAAATTAGTTAATGGAAGTACCACTAATGAGCATCTATTAATAGAAGGCAACTAAAGTATCACTGCTAATGAAATGGCCAGGAAGCATAATAAAATATATGGATAGACCCAGTCTAACGCCGTGCATCTGTGGACGTGCATGTGTATCAAGGCCGGAGGTTGACGACTAGTGTCGTCATCCCCCTCCACCATGTTTTCAAGTCAGCATTTCTCATTGAACCTGGAGCCCACTGACTAGTGAGGCTGGCTGTCCAGTGAGCTCCAGGGATCCACCTGTCTCTGCCAGTCCGGCATTCGGATTACAGATACATGTTCCCAAGCTGGCTTTTTTAAGTGGATTCTGGGGATTCCAACTCAGGTCCTCATGCTTGCATGGCACATATTTTACAGATTGATCCATCTTCTCAGATCATTATATAATTTAAAAAGAGATAGTACACAGCTGTGCCTTGAGACCTTCTTTCTCTATAGGATGTTATTGATTATTTTGAGGTGTCGGTAGCTTTGATCTTTTTTTCTGAACTCAATGCATGCAGAGTGCCCAAGTCTTTCCATAACAAGAAGCCCAAACGTTTTAATTTCTCCTTCTAGGTGGTGCTTCACTGCCTTCTAATCAATGATATAGTCTCCTCAGAAAAATGAATGGCAGATTTCATCAATCTGCCATCAGAAAAAAAGATCAAAGCTACTGACACCTCAAAATAATCAAATAACATCCTATAGAGAAAGAAGGTCTCAAGGCACAGCTGTTGCCTTGATTCCAGCCTATAGGTATGTGTAATACAACTGCCTTTTGGAGACTCATGGGTCAAAAAAACAAAAACGTAAAATAAAAAAGGGAGATACAGATAGATATGAAACCTTTTTGTCAAAAACCTTGCAATTCAAATCTTAAAACTAACTACGGGAAAAGATTTGCATGTTCCAACAGGTCAAAATGTCACCAACTTAACGGCTGAGAAAGAAAAGATACAGCTTTGCATTGTGTAGGATGTACTAGGATGTACCAGCAGAAAGGTTGGCCCGTCTGAACATTGAAAGGAAGAAAAGCCTCAGATTGCTACAGACATCAAACTCCTCTGTGGATCCTACTTGTAACAACTATTTATAATGAGTCCTAATGAAACTTACCTTCTAGGTGCTGCAAAGGTTTTAATATGAGAAACTTTCTTACCTCCCCCGCCCCATAGAACAAGGAGAAACACGATGATGATGAGGTCGTTCTCTAACTGTAAATTGGAGCCAACTGTTATAGAGGTAATCTCTTATAAAACTGGTAAAACTGTCTTCTTTAATTGACTAATAGACATAGGAACTGTGAAAAGGATTATTCTCTATTCAGATCCAAATAGAATACTAAAGTCTCCTTAAGCTGTGCACTTAAGCAAAATATATTAATACAGGAGAGCTCTGATATCAGCAATGGATTATTCTACCAAGGAGATGTTGGCCAGGGGATCCAAGCCCCCCCCCCCAAAAAAAGGTAAAGGCTTCTTGCCTGTAAACTGGGATACCTGCAAGAAGAGAGGTGATAAGACCCTGCTGTCAAAGACCTGATGTAAGCATGGGAAAGATGTATTGATACCACACTTGCAAGTGTACAGTTGGTCTCTGGAATACCAGAGAGTGTTTCCAAAGGCCACTAAACAAATAAAGCAAATATAGGTCTCCCTGAGTCAAGCAAGACTCCTCTGTCAGCACCAGCTACACCTCACCTGCCTGGAAATACTGTGCAGCAGTGGCAGCCACATGCCTGTATATCCCAAATCTAATTGGCTATTAGCTCTCTCCTTGGAGGAATAGCCCATGGCTGATACCACAAGCTTGCATCCTCTAGTGGTTAGGAGAAGTTATAAGTCACAGTAAGACCCTGTCATATTTTACAGATAAAACGTAATTCATGGATTAACATACCATCCAAACATCTTTGTCTATACCAAAGTAACATACCATAACAATTAGTACTTTTTAAATACCTATATATCTAATTACTTGTGCTTCATTAGTAGGATTGAAAGGTTATTCATGGACAAACTGTCCATGAATAGGAAACAGCCAGAACTGACCAGAGTCCAAGACAACAGCTCCAGAGAAAGTAGACTGTTTTGCTTTTCATCCACCTGTGCCCCTTTTCTAAGCCTAGGGAACAATCTGCGGAAGAAGGGGCATGATAGAATGTAAGGGCTGAGATTGGGGTGAATGGTGAAACTACAGCAATATAGTCTGGACACTCATCTGATCAACTTGATTGAACATACAAGCCCCTCCAGCTGGATGGTGGGACCCATGGGCCATGTGGGTTTGGGCACATCTGCTTGCAAATTGGTTTTACATGAAGGATGCTTGTACTCATAAATTATTACTTATTGTTAAAAAATGAAAAGAATAAAAAAAAAGAAAAAAATTCCTTCCATAGCAAAAAAAAAAAAAAAAGTGGATGGAAAGAACTGACTTCACAAAGTTTTCCTCAGGCCAAGGCACAAGCTATCTCTCTCTCTCTCTCTCTCTCTCTCTCTCTCTCTCTCTCTTTCCCCCATTTCTCTCACACACATTATTTAATATTTTAAATAAATAAATACAAATAAATAAAAAAGAAAAATGAATGACAATGATAAAACATGGGCCTCATCTATAATGGAAAGTATTTTTAAACTTTTTTCCTTTCTTTTAATTCTAACTGGAGTTGAATGAATGCTGTGCTCTGTGGACTCATAGACTGTTTCCATCTTTGCTCTACCCTGATTATACCATACACAAAACCACTTAACTTGTCTCCTTGACAAGCTTCATTGAAATGAGGGATTATTATTGTTTTTTTTTTATTTCTAATGCCTATAATCAGTGCTCAGTTATGGTCATCTACCAGAGCAGAGATGAATAATATCAACAACAAGTTAGTTATATTGATCAGAGCTAATCTGCTCCTGTATCTTTAGAAACTTGGACAACAATGAGGCATTCTCTGCATTCAACATGTTCTGAGACCATGAAAATGTTCGTATGCACATTTTGAATATCTAGAACTCAAATTGTGCTGGTGAATGAATGCCCCATGAAGAAATGGAGCTTGAATGTTTATACTGTGGCCTTAGAATCACTGGGCTCTTTGCCAATTTAATCCCTTATTTAATAAAAATCTATTTTGCTTGATTATTGCCCTTTATAAGTGAAAGCATTGGCCAAGCCCTGTTCTGTGACCTGAAATACAAAAGTACAATAGTCAGGCTCTCTTCATACCCTTTTGTCTCGGTGAAAAAGGTACCTAGGTTTTGGAATCATATATAGACTAGGTTTTCCTTCCTACTAAAAACATGAGTTTTAGCTCTGCCATGTAAAACCACACAAACACAAAACAGGAGCTTAACGTGCATAGATGGGGATTCAGATATTCAGAGAAGCAGAGCTGGATTTGGCTTCAGCTTGTAGGGGATGTGTGATGTGGGAATGGCTGTGGAAAGGCTGCGTCTACTCTGGCATGACACAGCAGTTAAAGCCAACTGGAGGCAACTATATCACCCTATGAAACAAAGCTGGGGAATTCAGCAGCAGCAACAAACGGCTACAGCAATAAGCCCTGCTGTGGGCCCTGGCACAGGCAGAAATGGATCGGCATCACTGAACCGCACTTAATGAAAAGACCCTGAGGTCTCCTTCCTGTGCCAACTCCATGATTGCCCTGTTCTGCTCCTCGTTAAAGGTTTGGGAGACTGGAGCCTTTCATCTACAGATGGCTGTTGCCATCCATGGTGTGTTCAGGAGTGGTGGCTGATCCTAGAAGTGAAAAAAAAAAAAAAACCAACCTGTCCTGATGTAATAACTCTCAAGTAATTAGATTTTATCCCCAGACCAAGGTGAAGTGGGTGGTGGGTGGGCTAGAATCAAGCTAGGGCTATGGCTAAAGATGTTATTTACATTTTGTTTTGATTATATGGAAGGTGGTCATTCTTCCATTTCTCTAGAAAATAATGTGTTCTGATAAAGTAGTTTTCCTTTTATTAAGATGAGAAAATAATTCTTTGCATAGACCCAGGCTAGCATCTATTCAAAGGCTCCTGTATACCAGTTATTATAGTTAATTTCAGAGTAGTTACATGCATAGATAAAATGTTCACATGTTAGTAAATTTCATTTTATATATAACCTCATAATCATAAATATAAAGATAGCATGATTACTACCTTTAATTTCAACTGTTTCCCTAAAGTTAGTTACCTGGCTACTGATCACATGGAAGATCAGTTTGTTCATTTTTGAAATTAACAGGGATAAAACTTGAGCAGAAATGTATCAAATAGAGATCATTTATAGCCTGTGACCCAACTAAGTTGCATGAATTCTTTTTCCATAACTATAATTAGAAAAATAGAAAAATTTAAATGTTACAGTTCAGTAGATACATTTTTTTTTATAAGTAAAGATATTTGTAACAGATTCTCAAAACATAGATTAGGAACCAGTTACACACACACACAAAAACAAAAACAAACAAACAAAAAACAACAACAACAACAAAAAAACAAAACCAAAAAACAACAGGGCATGTTGGTGTATGACTGTAATCTAATGTATACTTTGAATCTCTTTTAACTTGCCTCTGCTTATCACAGACTTCTTTTACTGTGTTCAATTAAAAGTTGACATGGAAAAGTCAGTTTTCTTATTTGTTAAACTAAGACTGCAACCAGGTAAGGGCAAATGTTTGCTGTGTTTCACCTTCTATAATTAAAAAGTGTGTTTCATTGACCTAAGATCCAGTGTATAGCCTAAAAGAACACTGATGGAATTAGATTGAAATAACCACGAGATCATTCTAGGAGTGGAAAATGCACAAAGTTTTAAAAAGAAGGCAAAATGACTCTAGAGATTTTCTGTAGCCATTACTGAAGAATAGGAGCAGATAAGGACACTTAGAGAAAGGTAAGATTCTTTAGAGATAGCCATAAGGACCTGGAGTAGCAGAACCTCACTATGAAATGACAGTGTCAACATCAGGTTTCTTCTCAGCCTTTTATCTAACGTCTATGAATGTGTCTCCAAAGAACATGGATTGGAGACCCAGGTTTGATGCTCACTTGAGAACTTTTAATAAAGCAATTCATCTTTGGACCTTAGAAGTTTTCTTTTAGAAGACCACTGAGATGTTTGACAACTCAAAGTAACAACAACATAAAAGATATAATTCCATACAAGAAGAACTGAAGAACTTTAGGTGCTGATGTTATGTTATCAGTACCTAGATTGTTTTATCTGAATATTGTTTAAAGCTTCAACCTATATGCATTTCTCATAGTACCCTTTCTTTTATGCCTATATGACAACTCTTTATAAAGGGCCAAACAGAAGACAGGAAGGGGTGGGGAGATAATACTTATGGCACACACTATACATGTTGCCAGGTAGTTTCTGAGGACACTTTTAGATAAAGGATCAGAATAAACCTGTTCATGAAAGGACATGATGATGAAGCGCATTAATAATACAGTGCTGTAAGATGGAAAGAGCTGGAAACATTCGTTGTCGGGGGGCATTTGCCATCTCAGAGTCTTTAAAAAGTATTAACATGCTTGGTTGGGTGAAGAAATGAAGTTTTGCAACTGGGTAGATAATACCAAAGAGAGATTAATGGCTGCCAAACAAACTCTTCTCTATACCATGTTTTCTTATAGCTAAAAAGAAGTAGCTGCACTTTCAAAAGCCTATTAAAATGACAGCTCTGTTCACTCCACATTTTAAAAAGCTGCCCTGTCAGTTTTTGGAAAGCTTGAATAATACAGGAGAGGCATTTTCCACACATAGGTATCTGCTGCCAGCTATGTGAAAGACATGGTAGGGGCATTAGAAATAGTTTAGAACAGTTGCATCTGATGCATAATCAAGTGTCGAGACTTTACCATTAAATGAAGAGGAAAGGTAGAAATCAAGTTCAGCCTAGAAGGATCTTCAATCTCTCTCAAGCCTTGCTTGATTCTATGAACCCCAGTTCTAGAATCCTGTGCTTTCTAAAACTTTCCTGGTCTGTTTTAAGACACAAGAAAAGGAATTTTCAGTATTTCCAGAAGATTGGTAAATGTCATTTCCATAAGAGAGCTGCTGGGTCATGGTCTTTTCTTTTTTTCTTTTCCTTTTTCTTTCTTTGTTTTTCTTTCCTTCTTTACTTATCGCTTTTCCTCCCCCCTTCTTCCCTTCTTCTCGTCCCTCCTTTTCTTCTGAGAAAGATGTCATAAAACACATAACATCAAAATGGACTTCAAATTTGAAAGCCTCATATATAAATTTATAAGAAATGGGCACTACTCCCTTTGGCATGGGCATCCAATTGCTTAAGGATAAACTGACACACACCATAGAGCTTTCAGGTTGCTAGTGATTTCAAATGTTCATTCAGTCTTCACTGGTGATATTTAGGAGGGAAGATTGCCCATCTCTTTAAACACAGGTCTTTCTGTCTTCTATTCTCATCTGTACTTGCTTCCCTTCAGGCTAGGTCCTACTATGCAAGCTTTCCCTCCACCTAGGACTCCAAATGGGCTTTTCATCTATTATGAATCTAGTGTTGTAACACTTAAAATTAATTCTTCTTCTGTAGAGATCTTGCACTGTTCTTCTCTCCTCAGATTTGGACAATTGCAGTCTCTTGTGCCTTTTACAGTAAATTTTCCTTGGAAGACACACTCCTCAGATCAAGCTCCTGTGTGTCGTGTTTATTTCTTATCAAGAGCTACTGACACCTACCTCAGCAGAACCCAATCCCCTTCACCACCTCCTGTGAATGCAACTTACTTTGGGAACATAGTTTCTTTTTTTTTTTTTTTCAGCAATCCTCTTTGAATGGAAATTAAATGTGGAATAAGAATGTTGGAGCTAGGTTTGGATGTCCCTGGGCTCTCATCAGGGATGCCTAAGATATACAGAAAACAGAATAAAACTGTGCTCGGGGAAACAGGAGTAAGATCATGTTGATGTAATGACGTGCTGACAATTTCATAGAATTATGCTTGTGTCTTCAACAAAGCAAGTCACAAAGATTTTACAAGGCACTTGGTTTATATCGGAGGATTAATTGAGGCTTGAGAAAGGAGGTAGTAATATTTAGACGAGGTAGACAAGGGTCAGAATCCACTAGGGTCTCATGGAAACAAGAACCCTCAGGAAGTCTTGAATATTTCTAAGAAACTCTTTGTGTTTTCTTTTGAACTCTGCTGAGTTTGGACACCTCGGTGAATTGCGGGAGTGGACTGAAAGGGTGAGATGGTCAAGGCATCAAGTGGGTATTTTGTTTTTGCTTAGCATGAAGATGGTCTGATTGAGACATTATAGTATTCCAGACAGATAGACCAAGTGAATATGGCACAGATACATTTTTGTATACAACCTTTTTCATCACAAGATCCACATATTCAGAATGCTATGCCTTTTAGAGGACATCTATCTATAGAAAAAGAATAATGATTATGGAGTAGGATAAAAATGAGCTTCAATCCAGAGGCTCAAGTCGAATGTCATTTGTAGAATCTCTCTTGTTATTGGAAATATTTTCCAAGCTAGAATGATGCAATAGTCTTAAAATGTCTCAAATCTGGATAATCTACAGTGTTAGGTATTAATTTCTATAATATAAAACATTTCAGATATTGTTCACTAATTTTACTGTTATGTTTAAGGCTCTTAGGAAATTGTTTCCTCCCCTCTCCCTGGAAATAAGGTATATCATTATACGATGAAGCCATTTTCTCCTAAAAGTAACAATGTAGGTACTAGAATGTTATTTGAGGAGAAATTTACCTTTACAGTGATAATTGCACTAACCTTTTAAATGAGCACATGCATAACCAGAACTTGCACCTGTCACTGTTGTCAAGGAAACAGTCCCAAGACATAAGATATGATTCTATAATGAGCAGTATAGTTTTGCAGATGAATTTTAATGAAATTATAGAAGGGGAAAAAGAAGCTTGTGGGGAATTCTAAATTATTTAATGATGTTTGGCAACTAGAATTGACTAAAACTGAGTGTGCAATGGTGAGCTTCATTGGAAAAGAGGGCAACAGTCAGCAAATGTCTGACCTAAAATGGGACATAAAGTAGATTTATTTGAAGATGAACAAAACACCTCATGGCTGACTTTTTAAAGTTTTTCTTTGATATCCACTAGCTTTTAATTATTATTTCTCTTTTTTATTTTATGTGTATAAGTGTAATGCTTGCATGTAGGTAGGTGCACCCACGTCCTGCAATGCCCAGGGAGGTCAGAAGGGGGTACCAAATGCCCTGGAACTGGAATTAACAGAAGATTCTTAGCCATCATGTGGGTGCTGAATTGGAACCTGGGTCCTCTGCTAGAGCAGTCAGCGCTCTTAACCACTGAGCCATCTCTCCAGCCCCAGTATTTCTCTTTCGCATGAAACATACTTTAAACAGTTACTATCCCAATGGTACATGCCAATATCACTGAGTTCTTTGAAGACTGTCCCTAGTATCTAATTCTGGACTTAATGTTTTTTACCAATAAGCATGCATTGATACAATATTTACAGCGTTAAGACACTCTAATCAGGACATCTAATCTTTTGCCTTGTAGATTCAGAATCAGATGACTGAAATGGTTAAATGTTTTATCCCGGTTAATTTCAAACAAGCAAGGGTACAGGTCAGATTGAGGCTCAGCTCCTGGTCCTTCCTTCCTGCCACTGTCACTGTGCTGTCATAAGAAAGCTGTCTCAATGCTCGCTAAAGCTGTTTTCTTTAATGAAGGAATGAAATAAAAATTTGAATTTAAATAACTGGACTCTTTGCTTACTATTTTTCAGAGGAATTAAGTCCAATTTGCTAAATAAAATTTAATAACTTCTTTAAAGTGTATGTCAAGAACTATGTTGATCATGGATGAGTTACTGCTTCAGCCCATGGAAATTGAACTAATATGTTAATGTAATAAGAGAAGAAAACATTTTCTCCATTTATAACTATTGCTTCACCTCTTCTTTTCTATGAAGTCATGTGAATCAAATGTCCTGGGCTCATAATGAAGCCAACTCTAAAAACAGTGCTTCCTTCCCAGTTAAAAGCCTGGGAAACATGTCCATAGAGCTTAACGAAGAGCTATCTGATGATAAACTGGAACTCAGAGTGTAATTTTGAACACATAGTTTTGGCATCGTATTTGGGGAAAGAAATCTCACAGAGTCAGTAAATGAGTAGAAAGGGGTACACAGACATACAGAGTGCTTGTTATGTGATTCCTGGTAAGGCTGAGGATGGGGCAGGCTCTGTGCCTGAGCCAAGGGAGGTCTCTGGGAGAGTAGAGACTCCCTAGGCTTGAGGAGGCCCCTGAGATGGTGTGTCATGCAGTGACGATGGGTGGAAAATCCTCTCGCTGTTCAGGATGTGATTGTTTTGGCTTCCTCTTGTTTCAGCTTTTGGCACTTGAATTAGGCCCAGTGTAACACTACAGCTGGGAAGTGTCATTGTTTGGATTGGTTAAGAGGAGTTTTTGAATTGAACTCCAGAATAGTGTTAGAGAGGAAAAACTTCCTGGCATATCCAGCCAGCTCAAGAGGGACCATCTTTTCTATTTTCATGTGTTTACACAGTAATATAAAACACATTAAAAAATAAATGCACGAATGCATATGATAAGCAAACATATAAATCATTATTGCTAAAAATAATTTTATAAATACTTACTGAGCACTTACTTTATCCAAGGCACACTAGTTTTAAAACTTATATACAGTTTTCCTAGGCAGTAAAAGAGCATAACATTGGTATGTTATAAATACATACAACCTTAAGGCCAGGCACATGACTTTAATCCCAGTACTTGAGAGGCAGAGGCAGGTGGATCTCTGTGAGTCAAGGTCAGCCTGGTCTACATAGTGAGCTCCAGGCCATCTGGAACTGAAGGGAGACCCCGTCTCAAAAAGAGAAAAAAAAAATAGGACCTTAAGCCTTTCTTTGTCCTCTTCAGTCTTGAGACTTTCTGTTCTTCCAAATTTTACAGTCTTTTGCGGAATAGGGTGTGGACGTGGTCCATTCAAAGCCCAATTCACATCTGTGGTAGACACAGATGCTGGATCCTCTGGTGTGTGCAAGAATGGCACAGACTCACAGAGTGACTTTTCATGTGCAGTATGATTGTGAGCTTTATTTTGTTACGAATCTTTGTAAACTTTGTCTACTGAGGATAGATGTATTTTTCTGATTATAAAAATAGTGTATATATAATTATTTAATACTTGGTGTCATTTAAAAGTGGGAAATGTGGGGCTGGAGAGATGGCCTAGCGGTTAAGAGCGCCAACCCCTCTTACAGAGGACCTGGGTTTGATCCCCAGCACCCACAGGGTGGCCAAGAACCGTCTGAAACTCCAATTCCAGGAGAACTCCAGTTCCACGGGAATCCGACACCCTCTTCTGACCTCCGCGGCATTGCACGACACGGGTGCACAAACCTGCATGCAGACAGTACATTCATACACATACAGAAATAAATAAAAAGAAAAAAAAATAATAAAAGTGGAAAATGTGCCGGGTGTGGTGGCACACACCTTTAATCCTAGCACTTGGGAGGCAGAGGCAGGCGGATCTTTGGTGAGTTCAAGGCCAGCCTGGTCTACAGAGTGAGTTCCAGGACAGCTGGGGCTACAGGGAGACCCTGTCTTGAAAAGACCAAAAAAAAAAAAAAAAAAAGGAAAGTGCGTCAGTTTGGTTTATTTTTTGCATCTTGCTGTTGACTTAGTAGTATGACCTCAAGAAAAAAAGTTCAATAGGTTTCTGATGGGCCCATCAATTTTGACCATTGATACTATAATATATAGTGGCTATAACTTATGGCTTATTTAAGTTGTTAACATTATGGTGATGAAGATGACGATGATGATGATGATGATGATGATGTGTGTGTGTGTGTGTGTGTGTGTATGAAAGAGTACAAGAGTCAGAGACAGAGACAGTGCACACACGAATAACTTAGAGGAAAATAGTCTACTACAATTTTACTGCAATCCAGACTGAAAACATCACAGATGTTTAAGTAGCTCTGTTTATTTCTTTGTAAATATAATTTTGAGCAACAAAGTGCAGCTTAGAAGTTTACATTTCATCTGATATTTGCAAATAAAGATTGTTTCATCGTTGGCGACTTGCTTTGTGTGATGTGTAGCATCGTTATTACCCTGGAACCCCTGTTCTGTCCCTTTGCTGTGTTTATGGAATTTCTCTCTGTGGGTTGTGCTCTGAACAGTAAAGATGTAATTATAAATCCCCATTTACTAACAAGAACAATGAGTGCACCCAATAACCCAAATCCCCCTGTGGAACTCCGCGTAGGGAAACAAGATGTGCAGATGCCATTCAGAATGCTCAAGGCTCACGAATCCAGGGAACCAGCCGTCACTGTGTCTTTTAGCATGTGCCCAGCAAGATTTATCCAGGCAAGACAAAAACAAAGCTGAGCTACTTTAAGACACTGTGCCTTCAAGAACAAGAAACCAAAAATAATATCAACATAACAAGTCAGAAGACCTTTCCGGCATACGATAAAAAATAAATAAATAAAAAGAAAGCTAGGGAGATGGCTGGGAAGGGAAAAGCACTTTGTGTGCAAGCTGAAGGTCTGGATTCAAATCCCGGAGTCCACATAAAAGCTGGATATACAGCATGGGAATCTGTGATCCAAGCTCTCCTACAGAGACTTGGGAAGAAAAGACAGCAAAATCCCTGGAAGCTAGCCAGACACAGACAGCGGTAAACAGCGAAGAGACACTGCTCTTTGAGTCAGCTGGAAGGCCATGACTGACACCAGAGATCCACCTTTGACTTCCACAAATGCTTTATGGCACTCACATGCCTGCATTCACACACACAAATGTGTATGCAGACACGTACATATCAGAATGCACACACACACTCACACACACACACACACACTAACTCAGAAAACAGGAAAGGAAAATAAGGGAAAACAAAGCACAGAAAAAGGAAGAAAGGAAAAAAGAGGACTAAATTTCTGAGGAAAATTTTGATGACTAGAAAGGAAGACTTGACATGTGAAATCCAGGTTTTGCCATCTCCATTTTTATAACAACAAAGGCAGTGAGACATTTGTTCGTTATTCAAGAGCTGCTGTTAAGACTTGGAAGTGCTCCCTCAAAGCCCATGTGTTCAAGGCTCCTTTGTCAGTCTGGGATGCTCCTGGGAGTTTGTAGGTCCTTTAAGAGGCAGGGCCTAGTACAAAATGAAAGATTAAGGGGCCCTGCTTGTGTAGCAGTTGCTCGGGTCCCTTCCTGTTTCTCTCTTTGCTTCATGGGTGCTATCTAGTGAGCAATGGCTTCTGCCATAATTCCACTGTCAGTATGCTGTATTACCACACCATCAAAGTCACCAGAGCCAACAGACCCTGGGCAGAAACTTCAGAATCACAAGTCCACAAAAAGCTTTCCTCTAAGTTGGTTCTCTTGTTTTGTCAAACCAGTGGAAAGCTGATCAACAAAGTTATAAAGATTACTTCTTTAACTCTGAGATAACAGGAAAGATATGTAGTATAATTATTTAAAAAAATTATTCATGTTTCCAACAAACACATACAAGGACCACTGAATGTCAGGCAAGAGGACTCCTACTCAGTTTACACCCTTCATTTCTGTGCATCATAACTGTGATGCCTTAGATATTAAGGAAAATGATAACTCTTGACTAAGTCAATCAGGTACTACTGGAGGTATTTTTAATGAAATCAAGAAAAAAATATCTTTGTTTAGATTTTATATTAAGAAAGAAGTGATATCATGGGATCGAGGTTGTTTTTATGAGTCTTTTAGACTAAGAGGTTCACACAAACGCTGTCTATTAACAGGGTAACTTGCTTTGGGGAAGTGAGTAATGGAATGTAATCTTACACCAGCACTCACAGACTTTTGGAAACATATCACTTTTCTCTTTCCTGGTGGGTTGGCCCCTGCACTGCCGAACACATTCACAATGCAAAGGGCAACTTTACAGCAAATTTATACTTGACTCACTTGTTTTCTTTCCACTCACAGATAAAAGTTATTCAAAGGTGGGAGAATTCCATGTGACTGTTCTCGTGCCTCTCTCTGATGGAAGATAAACAAGCATCATGTCTAAAACCTCAAGGGAAACCTATATAACAGGAAAAAAGCAAGAGAGATATGGGTGGAATGAGGATGGCTTATAGGCACACTGTTCCATGTCTCAGCAAGGACCCAGGGCCCTAGGGTTGGGAGGGAGGCCACTTTCCATCAACCCACCTCTTTTCTGATACACAAATGAATATCTGACCAATTTAATAGCAATAGCTGTGAAAGCACAGCTGCAATCCTTACATCCCAACATTGCCTTCTCCAAACTTTCCTGAGTAGAAATGTTGAAACCTTCCAGCTCTCGTTGTGGATGATTAGAAAACAAGTGGATGCACTAAGGGGTCAGATACAATGACCTTGAGATACATTGAGAAAGGGGCAGCTTAGAAGGTACAGCCACGCACTGCTGTCGTATACTGAACACCTACTCCACAAGAGTCTGCTGCACACTTCAAGTCTATCATCATGACGGCCTTTTCTGTCAACCTATGAAAGCCAAGTTTGGAGTTGTCCAGTGTTTTTTTTTTTTCTCCCTCACTGTAAGGGAAGACATTACTCTGATTTTTCCACCTCATGGTTTTTCTTGGCAATTGCCATGAGAGAATGTTGTTTTCAGAACTGAGCAGGAGAATGGTATGGATGATACCAAAAAAATCAAATGAAAATTAAAAAAAAACTTTCTAGAACAAGCAGGAGTCAATTTCAGCCTGCAGACAGAACAGGATCTTTCCTGCCTTTGTTTTCAGCTCTGATTGGAGTTTTGCCTCAAGGAACCTCAAGGAAACCTAGAGGACCAGGTAGACTGAGAAACAACTGCAAGGGGAACCCTGAAATCCAGAGGATTCCTACTGTCAAGGGAAGTGCTGGTAGCATCCAGCAGGAGCTACTGGGCTCGCCAACAAAGGAAGGAATGTCTGGGAGATAAGTCTCAGTGTATTCTGGAAAATGTCTGCTGTGTGTATTTGCCGAGTGATAAGGAACCTAGTAAATCAAATACAGTTTGATAGTTTACAGCCTTTAAAGGTAGCTTCTTGGCCCCTGGAAGTTATATAAATGGTTATGTTAAAGCAGGCAATCAATACAATTGACAACTTGATGTAGGCTGGGATATATACCATAAATGACAGCCATTAAATACATCAAAAGAAGAAAAGCATTCCTACTCCAACTGAGTCAGACTTACAGACACAGTACATAACAGAGAGAGTGAGAATGCTCCCTTGCTAGTGAGTCACAGTTAGTTCCCAGTATGAAAGCAGCTCTTTTGCTTGGACACTGTTTCCTAGCTTTCCTGTATCTATCTCCTTTTTCCAGTGTTACACTATACACTTAATTAATTAATACATATATACAAGCCATTTTTTTCTTATGACAAAATTCACAATATATGGGCCAAATGTTTACTTAGGAAGAATAATGTGAAAACCTATTGTAAAAAGCATGGACAGAGTAAAACATTGGCTATGGAAGCTGGGTGGGATGGGAGGGAATGTGTGGATTTGAGTTAGAGTGTTAGGGGTGGGGTGGGGGGAAGGGGAGGGGATATATGCCTGAACTGAATTGGAAAATTATGTATGAAATACACAAAGCATCAATAAAAAGAAAGAAAAAAATGTAGCATATATAGGATGAACTGGTCAAAAGTTCTAGTATACAGTATTTTAACAGAGGATTTGTACCTAATGAGATAATAGTTTTTCTTATAATTGATGCCACTACAGTGACCATTTTACTATTTACGTGTCTTATAGCATCACATAATTTTAAGTATATACAATAAAAGTTATTTTGAAAATAAGGTAGAAAATTGTAGAATTTTCTCTGAACATCACTTAGGAGTTGCAATTTTTACATTGCAAGTATTTATTTATTCTCCATGTGTATCTCTGTGTGTTTGTGTTGTATGTCTGTGGGTGCTCATGTATGATGGGGCATGTGCAGAGGTCAGAAGACAACTGGTGGCAATCAGCTCTCTGCTTCCACCATGTGGGGCCCAGGGATCAAATTCAAATCTTCAGAGCTTTACCCACTGAGCTATATTGCCAGCCCAGCAAGCATGGGATATGAAAAGGTAAAATTTACATGCACAGCCATGTTTATTGCAGCTCTCTTCACAATAGCAAAGAGCTGGAACCAACCCAAGTGCCCCTCAACTGACGAGTGGATAGAGAAAAAGATAACATCATGAGCTTTGCAGGTAAATGGATGGAGCTAGAAGATGCTGAGTGAAGTAACACAGTCCCAGAAAAACAAACAAGGAATGGTATATGAAAACAACTGTGCTCTTATATTGTGAATCCCTTAAAAAATAAATATGTAAAAAAAAGAAAAGGTAAAATTGACCTATCATCTGATTTTATACTGTACATACATGTTTGCTTGTGTTTGACAATCACCATTACTATTTCAGACCCATTGGAAATAATTTTGGAGAAAGAAAAAGCAAACAAATGCAGTCATGATGTATATTAATACTTTTCATTTAGTTTCACATATGTATAAGCCAATTCCTTATAAACATAACGATTCCTTCTCCTCGAACTATTTGCAGTCATCTTGTGGTACAGAATGTGACAAATAAGTATTTTAAAATCATACTAGATATCAAGTTTCTAGTTATGGTTATATCTAAAATAACTAAATTATTTGTCAGAAGCCTGTTCAAAGCTTTCTCTACATTACCACTTTTACTACATTACCAATTTTATTCCTCCAAAGTGATTTTGTGGGTGAGGAAGCTGATGTTTATAAGAAGTCAAGGGATTCCCTAACGTTACCCAGTACATAACTGAGTAAGGGCCTCCCAGTTCTGTCTTGGTAACTTGTGATTTTTTTTTTAGTATTTAAGTATTTATTTTATTATTATTATTACTATTATTGTTATTGTTTTCCTTCTTTTTTATAAAATATTTTTATTGATGTTTTGTTTTAATCATTCTTTACCGGCCTTGGTCTGGTTTATATAAAACAGCTAACTGATCACTTTTTTAAAAGTGCTAACTAGTTTTAAGTGCTGCTTAGTGAACAACCTGACTCTTAGGTTGTACGCATATGAATTCAAAAGGAAACAGCCTGCTGGAGCTGGAGAGATAACTCAGAGGTTAAGAGCCCTGCTGCACTTGCAGAGGACTGGGTGGAATCGTGATCTTCTGGAACTCCAGCTCCAGCTGGTCTGACGACCTCTTCATACAAATTTAAAAAAATAACATAACCTTTTTTGAAAAGATAACAGATGTAGGCTGCATAAGTGTACTTCATAGTTACGGTGGTGCACTACATACTATGAGTACATGCTATGCATTCACACAGACTCTACTTTAGAAATGTGTTCTCTGGGCTGCAGATATAGCTTAGTTGGTAATTTGCTTACCTGCCATGCATGAGGCCCTGGGTCCAAACCCTTGTTTCATACACAAGAAAAGAAAAAGAAATGTTTTCTTAATGGGAGGAACTACATCATCATGTGGGGGCCCTGGCTCCTGTGAACAAATGTCTATTTCAACTGAGCCTACCCTAAGCTCATTTAACTTTGGGCCAAAGTCATATAGGGCACCTAAGTTGTTCTTCCTGGGTTTTACTTGGTATGGTTCATTATAAATATTTTTTTTTTCAGCTTGTCCCTGAGAGGATCTATTGCAATCTGTCCCTAACTTTCACTCAGGAGAGCCTTGGGTCACAGTAGCTCAGTGGCTGACATGGGGTCAGTTCCATCAGGAATCAGTTCCTCTGTACATCCTGTCTTCCTGATCTGCCAGATGAATACACTGTGTTTCCAAGTCTGACTTTTTTTCCAATGTCTATTTTAATTGAATTTTTTTGCATTTCATACAAAATATCTTAATCATCTTTATACTCCTCCCCCATCCTCACTCCCAATATCCACCTCCACCAGATTTCATGTGATCTGTCATATATGCTAAGGCCTATTAAGTAAACTTTGTGTGCTCTGATGTCCATCAGTGCAAGAGTTATGGCAACTCCATTTGTTTCAAACAGTGAACAAAGGTTGCTTTGATAGGCTTTCCGACTTAAGGTGTTCACAGAAGGTCTGAATTCTCTTGTATATTTTTAAAACTTTCCCTTTTATTTATGGAGTTCTATTATGACTCCTTAGGGAATCTTTTCATTTGTATTTAATTTGGTCATTTTATAGGAAGATGTGAGTAGGGTTATATAAACGCGATGTGGTTGCCAGTGCAAAGCCAGAGATATCAGATTTCCAAGAGACAGTGGGAAAGGAGAAAGAGAGGAGAGGGGATTAGAAGAGAGAGAATTCTTTATTATGGCTTCAAATTCTTCAACCTTTCCCCAGATACTGTGAAACACAATATCTGAACAATGATGAACAATCATTTAGTGTGAAGTGTGCTTGAGTGGAGGGGCCAGCATCGTCCCCTATATCATTACTGTAGAGTTGGCCAGCTGGCTGGGCAGGAAGAGGGAGCCAGTATTGTGAAATTGACTCTTTTTTTTTTTTTTTTTTGTCTTTTTGAAACAGGGTTTCCCTGTGTTCCCAGCTGGCCTGGAACTCACTCTGTAGACCAGGCTGGCCTTGAACTCACAGAGATCCACCTGCCTTTGCCTCCCAGGTGCTGGGATTAAAGGCATGCTCCACAACACCAGGCAGAATAAACTGTGTAGCACGTTCAGAATGTAAAATTTAAAAAGATAAGGCCAGGTGTGGTGGTGCACGCCTTTGATCCTAGCACTTGGGAAGCAGAGGCAGGCGGATCTCTGTGAGTTCAAGGCCAGCCTGGTCTACAAAGTGAGCTGGAGCTACAGGGAGACCCTGTCTCAAAAAGACCAAAAAAAAAAAAAAAAGGTTAAAAAGATAGGGCATTGGCTTTCTACAACCTGGAATGGATGGTGACTGCCTCCGGGGACAGGCAGTGGAGTTGTTCTAGGGGAAATCAAAATACACTGTTTGGCTTTGGCACAAAGTTCTTGACCAATCAATTTCCTGCTTAAACCAAATCCAGGCTTAATCTCAGAATACTGAAGAACCCTAACCCTGACACAAGCAACTTCAGGATACAGAAAAGGTGTGTGTGTGTGTGTGTGTGTGTGTGTGTGTGTGTGTAGAAATGGATCTGAGATCTCATGTGGTTATCTATTTTTATTATATATATGTAAGTTTTATGCATTTCATACAACATTTCTTGGTCCAATTTAGATTCATTCTTCTTTCCATGCCCCCACCCCACCCAATATCAAGCAAGCATTCTGCCATATATGTCTTGCATCTTTTTCTCAGTCTTTTTAAAGTTTTTGTATGTAAAGGTTTACTGTTTGGGGCAGAAGTTTACTATTTCAGTCAGATCTTTGTCCCAATCCTTTCATTGTTGTTCCCTCCAATTTGTATTGCTCTAAAAGATCCATATATGTATATATATTATATATATATACATATATATCACATATACCAAAATTATGACATCTGAAAATAAACTGTATGTTAATTTTGAATCATGTTTAGGAATTCACTTTACCCAAGTGTCCTTCATGTGGTTATTTAAACAATCTTTCCCTTGTGCTAGAGCACCAGATAGTGCCACAAAAATTAACAAAGAACAAATGCTCAGGGCATTTATGTCATGTGTCACATTTGCTGTGACCTGCATTCAAATGATAAATATTGTAATCATTTCAGCTTAACCCTGTTTTAAAATTTTTGTTAGTATATTAAAGATGTAGCTTTTATACTTTTTTTTACATATTTTAAACATATAATTTTAGTAAAATGCATAAATAATTTGCAAACAAAAAGGGATTCAGGGACCATTTTGGATAAAATCCCAAATGCATACAAGTTGGATGACTTCCTAAAGATCTTATGTGTAATTAAGGTTAGAACTATAATTAGCATACAATTCTCCATCTCCATAGCCTACTATTAGATGAAATAGACTTATAGGAAAAGGTAAATTTATGTCAGTTATGCCCAATAAAATGTTAAAATATTTTACATGAATGCATTCCTTAATCTCCAACATGTCAAGTAGTGACTCTATGTCCCTATAATAATTTATATTTGTATGAAGCTATTCAAAGAATTAAAATGATTGTGTAAAAATTTCTAAGTCTCCGATGGATGTAAGACATTAAGAGGCTCAAGCACTCTCAGTTATGGAGTAAAATAATTTCCAATTTCAGGATAACGGGTTTTTCCAGCCTTTTGAAACTGGTCTTAGAGTTTTTCTATTGCTAAGGGCTGGCTCTGTTTCCGTACTCTCCCAATGCATGCATTGAAACCCTAACCCCCAAAGGGATGGAGTCAAGAGGCTGGGACGTTTGAAAGTGATTAGATCATAAGGTCAAGAATGACATTAGAGCCCTGATTACACAAGGGCTGGAGAGTCCCTTGTCCTTCTGCCACATGAAGGTAAAGAAGTGGGACCTTATGAAATGTCAAACCAGCTGAAGCCTTGAACTTGGACTTCACAGCTCCCAGGAGTGCTAGGAACAAAATTCCATTTTAAAAGCCATGCAATCTATAGTGTTTTGTTTTATCAGCCTGAATGCACCAAAATGCTTACTAGGGTTGTCCTGGGGGAAAGAACAACGAGGTCATTTGTTTAGATTTACTGACTCTTCTTCTTTGAATGGCACTTTGGTCTGTCTATAAATAGTTAAGTATGGATATTCAAATAAAGATAATGGTATCATATAGTGAGAGTCTATGTGGATGCCTGGTTAGTGACGGCTGAGATTTAGTTCTGGGCCTCAGAATTTAAGTCATTTGTAGTTTGGAAGGAGTCATAGTATTCATGTATCCATAGTAAAGTGACTTTGTACTCATAAGCCAAACAGGTAAACAAAGAAAGCAAATGTGTCTACCTGACTGCATCTCATTCTTTTGATTCAACATCACTGGATCTAGGAGCAGTTAGTGAGAACAGGATGGCTGGGCAAGAATCAGTCCGGCATTGTAGCCACCGAGAACCCCTCCAGCAAGCAACCAGACGAAAGTAGCTTCTACAAACCTCATTGTCCTGGCTCCTTCCAGGCATCTCTGTCCTAGCTATCAACTAGAAGCCAGGGTTTGATACAGAAGCTCCCATCCATACATAAAAGAGGATTCTCTCAAAAATAAAGAGATGATTGCTTACATAACTTTTAGGAAACTCTACTCAGAATGAATGCTTAGAATCAGGCAGTGTCCCCGCATCAGAAGCTTTTAAAATCCTGTTCTTTCACTGTGGTTTTGCATAAGGTAACACATTCCATACTATTTTCTTAACCCTTTAATGTTCTCAAAGTGGATAGGGAAGCCTGCGGCTCAGTCACCAGCAAATGTTGGGGTAAAAGAACTATTTTTCCTTTTCCAACTCACAGCATGTGTCGAGTCAATGCTACAGGTGATTCTTCCCAAAACATTCAAAGTCTTTCAGGGCTGGAGAGATGGCTGAGTGGTTAAGGCTACTCTTCCAGATGACCCATGTTCCATTCCCAGCAATCATATGACAGCTAAAAATCATTAATAACTCCAGTTCCAGAGCACCTAACACCTATTTATGGCCTCTGCAGGTATTACACTACATGGATTCACTTATACACATGCAGGCAAAATACTCATACACATTAAATAAATAAATAATAAATTGGCTTTCAAAATATGTACCTGAAGCCAACTTTGAATATTGCTATTATATGGAATAACCATTTTCAATTTGTCAGACAATCATTTAAGTACAAAGCATATTGACAAGCCCTAAGGTATTATTTGGGCCAAAATGTGCCTATACCTGGGCTGTATTATCTACCCAGAGCTCCCTTCACACAAGGAAGTATGAGGACTTCACTGGAAATGACTCATGGGTGTCCAGCTTGGAAATTTCAATTAATAAAATGAATTTTGATAAGTAGCAGTACTTTTTTCAGAGAATTTTGAGGTTATAAGAAACAAAATCCAAATCTATTGGTCTAGGTTTATTCTTTTAAAACATTAAAGAAACATGTTAGAAAGATGCATTACAGTAGTTTTAATCCAACTATCGTTCTGTACCTTGCCTTAACTTACAGAACAATGCCTTCACTAAAGTTGTCATAGGGGCATGATGATGAATATTAAAACATATTAGCTGAATTAAGATAGTCAGGAAATGCACTGCTCAAGTAAGTATTGTTTTGAGGGAACAAATCTAGTAAGAGCGAGGTTAGTAGGATTTGGGAACAAGGGTAAAATAAAATTCTTTATGCAGACAAGAATAATATTCAGCACGTATGACGTTCAGTTTCCTTATCTACAAGTGGAACACTACATATGTTGGAAGAAGATCACAGCATCAGCTGGAGAAGTCTTGGTACGTAAAGATTATTCAGTGTTATTACTATTCTTATTAACTCGGATGGTCATTAATTGGCTCTTTAACAACAAAAATGAGCTGAATAAATTCTACATAAATATGTCATTTAACAAATGACAGAAGAATATAAGTTTAGAGTGAAACATGTGTTTGGAGGAGATTCTCCAGATCATTCACCCACAAGTCTCTACCAGACATGACGGGCCCAGTTACTTTTAATCTTTTTCATAGCTATAATATGGGGTATGATTTGATTGTTGGGATCTGCTACTAAAGAACCTTTCTTATGCCCAACAATATTAGCACAGTTCATATTTCTCTATGACCCCCACATTTACACAAGATAAATGTCGATGGTTCATAGAGGCAGAAGATGGGGTATGTTGCATTTTACTTTGGCACAATCTAGCTGCAAATAAGTTCAGTGTATGCAAAATAGGGATTGTAAATATTCAGTAGTTCTACTTACGGAATCATAAAATTAGGAGAGGTCAGATTGCATTCTTTTCTCTCTGCCCTATAGTCTTATCCTCTACCACCATCAAATGAGGGTATCAGTATGAGAATATGTGCAGCTCTATCAATCCCATTAACACTACTGTGAAAAGTTAAGTATTAGCAAGCTGTAATCAAGAAGAAACATTTTTATTTAGTAACAATTTTTAAAGGTGTATTTGAAAGAGCACCCTAAAATATTAGATGCCTGGGAGGAATACCGTTGAAATAGCAGGGTGTGGACATGATTCTCTCTTTTCAAAATAAAAAAAAAAAAAAGCTGCACCAGAAATAACTCTGTGTGAAGTGGATAAGCCTTCAACAAAGGGAAAACCAAACCTGCTAGTCAGAGATATAACTTCTACCTTCTGTTGCCAAGGAGATTGTGTAAACAGACTTAAACAAAGAGAAGTAGCTGGCTGGCAGTGGAGCTAATGTGGAAAACTCTTCATTGTTGTGTGGCATGCTTCTTCTCCTAAGAGCAGGAAGAAGTGGCAGGCAGAGAGGGAGGAAAAAAAGAATGGAGTTCTTTTTGCAAGAGCAGCCTATCTGAATTCCTCTGGGAGAAGTATGGCAGAGAGGGTCTACCTAAAAGGTAAACCACTGGAAATAAGGGATCTTATTAATGAAAGCCCTTGCACTTAGATGAACTGTGTGAGAAAAACTCATAGGGGATCGTTTTTCCTTTATGCATTTAGTATGTTTACTTTGTACTTCCAGTGCCTGGAGTGTAGGGAGAGGGAGAACAGTTAGGTCCCAGCCTGATGGAGGAGGCCACTACTTCCTAAAAGTAAGCCTCACTTAATGTTCATCTCTTATTATTCCCTTGGAACTATTTGTAACCCAACTGCATATCCAACACTTATTTCTCTGTTATTTTCATTCACCCAATATGTACAGGCCATTTTAGGCAAATGCAGTGGAGTTATAAGCATTTTTGGCTTCTCAGGATGTTCACAATGTTTGATACAGACAAAAAAATGCTCTTAGTTTAAAGTTTAGTGAGAATTTGTGGTTTTTACATCACCATGTACATATATATGCAGCTTTATTACAAATGCCAATGATAAATAGTTAATGGGGATTAATAGTGTATATAGTATGAATTATTCTTTTATCTATATTTTAATCTTTTTTCAGAATTTTAATATGGGTATGTATGAATTCATTCAAGAAGATGCTTTATAGTTTTATTAGTGTGAATCTGATTTCAGATCCTCAATTTGCAGTTTATTCTCCCGAATTTGAAGTAATTATGTTTGATAGAGCCCAGTTATAAAACAGTTCTTTCTACATTTGCAAGTTTGTAAGCAGACTTTTTCAATGAACAAAACTCCTCTTTATTTTTTATTTTTTTAATTATTTATTTATTTATTTATTTTTATGTGTATGAATGTATTGTCTGCATACAAAACTCCTCTTTAAACGTTTCTTTTCAGACCTGTCATCGTAGAAGTTAAAGGCGAGAAAACAAGATTGCGAATCTGTTCTTATTTCATTGTAATCTTTCCATTATACAGAAGGTGAATGTGAAAATTGTTAGTTAGACATTAAAAAAAATAGTGCTTTCTAATAGCTAACTCATCAGTAAATGAAAATAGAAACAAGATTGTGGTCTTAAGCCATTTTCTGGCATTGTGAGGTCAAAAACAGCGCCACACTTCGTAAGAAGGCAGCCAAAAGCTCAGTGCTCAAAGCTGGCATGTTGAATTAATAACATACCCTTTTTCTATCAAACTGCTCCCAACCTGAGTTAAACATGCTTTTTTATCTTTGCAAGCTGCTATAATCCCGCATCAAACAGTCAACCCTTTCAAGAAAGGTCATCAAGCAACACGAAGCTAAGTGCCTCCAAGCTCTACCCTCTTCAACTCTCGAAACGCCATCATCTTAGAGAAACGGTTTAAAACTTACTTTCTTTTTATTTCAGATTTCCTTCCAGAAAATTGTCAGTCTGAGCTTGCATTATACATTAACACTGTCTGGTTGCCCTGAATAAGCGACAATTGTCAGAACTACCAAATTCTCTAGAGATGACCTTCTGCGGGCACATTACTTCTTGATCATTTTCACAATTGACAAGCTCATCATGACATTGTTGACATCTTCCTTTAAGAGCTCAAACATGCAACTGTAACTTTACATATGTTAATGAGGAAGCAATTAGATCAAAGAGTGAACATGGAGCTGATGTGCAGGACCCCTTATTTAATTATCAGAATAGTAAAGGGTGGAGCCCAAGCAATGATTCTTCTAAGCCTTGTTTCTTGCCTTTCCAATTTTTTCCCGTCTTTACCAATTTAAATTTCCTTTCTTCTCTTCCCTTTATTTCTGCTCCTTTCCTTCTCCATAAATGGCAGACCTTTACTTAGCTGCAACTTCTCTATGGCTCAGCCTCAAACAACAATTCTGGTTATTGGTTAACATCTGCAAATATGAGAGAACTGCAATCTGATAAACAACAAGGAATTTGAAATAAACCTCTCCCCCACCTCCACGGTGGAAATGATGATATCCTCACCATCTGCTTGCTCACAGGCTGGGAGTGGGCAGAGAACCAGCTGGAGATGCAGCCTGGGCAGGGATCCATAGCTGCAACTTCAGGACGGTCCTAGAAGCTCTTGATGTTCCTCAGCTATTGTCCTGTTTCTAGGCATGCACATTCAAAGAGAAAATGCTTTCAGTTTGTGTTTTGTAAGGAGAAGATCTGCACTATAAGATGGGGACAATGTAAGGGGGGGTTCTAAACCCAAGGTCAGGGTGTTTTGATGTTTAGGGTTCTCTTGTGGGATCTCAATCCTAAGTCTACTAACTGAATTTGGTTTTCTCATTTGTAAAGTTAAGCGAGTGAGGGTCTCAAGCTTTAGAAGTCCAAGTCTCTCCTATGGAAAATGTATGCAGAACTAAGAGTAAAATGGAAAGAGTAAGTGTAGTGATGTTTCCTCTGCTTTGGCTGAAAAGCTATGTAAAAATTACATTTTTACAATATTTCTCAGGCAGGACTTAGGACAGAAAATAAAAACAAATGCTATATATTCTCCATCAATGAGTTCAGAAAATGTGGGCCTGAGCAGAGACCACATCTACCCAAAAGATGGAGGCAAAGACTCCATCTCATGCCTTCTCTGGCACAAACTCTGGGTCCATTTGTGTATCAAACTGAAATTAGGGCCATGGCACAGTGATTCCAGTTTTCAAAGTAGAAAAGCATCGTTTACTGGCCCAGGGAAGTATGGAAAACCAAAATAATCCCCAATAGATAAAGGCATGCGATTAGCTGCAGGAAAAGCTCCCATTTAACACTGCAAGTCATTTCTAAAAACCTACGATGTACACCACTTATTGTTAACAAATGAGCATCTAGAGATATTAATCCCTCTAACTCCTGAGTATCATGCAATGCAGTCAACAGATGCTTCAAATTGTTTATGAAGACAGAATTGGTGTAGATTGCCTAACTTTTAATATGTTTTAAAACTGAAACTCATTGTCTAAGATACAATTTCATGAATTTAAAAATGCATGCTAGCCATATCCATGTTACGACCCCCTGTACATGTGTCCATTCATGCATCAGAAAGTCCAGGATGAATATAAATGATCATCTTTTCCATTCTTCTACAATGCAACTATTTAGAATGCTTCACACCTTTCTGTGGGAAATAGCTAGCATTTTTATTTTATGTTAGACTAATCATTCCTTTTTGGGCATATTGTTGTTCTTTTTAATATTTTATTTTTAATTTTATTTTTATGTGTATGAGTATATTGCCTGCATATGCATAAGTGCACCCATGTCATGCAATGCCTCTGGAGGTAGAAGAGGGCATCAGATTCCCTGGAACTGGAGTTATGGATGGTTGTTAGCTGCCAAGTGGGTGCTGGGAACAGAACTCGAGTCCTCTGCAAGAGCAGCCAGTGTTCTTAGCTGCTGAGCCATCTCTCCAGCCCCATGTAAGTGAATTTTGTACTCTCTCTGGTATTTGTTTTTTTGCCTTTTATGTCACTCAACACTTCCCGATGCAAGTAAGGCAGTATGGTGTGTACCTAAAAGTCTGCAGAGCAGCCTAAAACCTTACTCTAAGACTGTGAATTGGGCTTTCCCCAGAATGTTTGGAGTCCAAAAGGCACTTCCTACATCCAGGAGGATGGGGATGCTGGGACTGACTAAGTCCTACAATCTGCCACTTGGGGATGTTTTCTGCTATCTCCGTAGCTTATGGGAATAGGGTGGGTGGAGGAGACTCCTACTGCCGAATTTAGAACAGTAGGTGAATTGAGTTCATCAGCAATTTCAGCCTTGGAATCTCTTTCGTATCACCTGCCAAAATACAGGACCATGGCTTGGAATCAAAATAAAATTAAAAAAACAGTTACCTATTTATTTATTATCTATCTTTTCTTATCCATTTTTATATATGGACAAGATGTATGTATATATATATATATATATATTATTGACTTAATTGAAATATATATGATTGACTTAATTGAAATATATAAATATATATATATATAATTTCAATTTTTCCTCAGCCAGAATATAAATACACAGCCTATAAGTGAAAGTTAATTCTAGATTTTAAATGGTCTCACTCATTCCATTCTCTCTGGATTCAGACCTACTCTGCCACACCTTGATGCATCAGCCCATGTCCATACATTTCAGAAAGCTTTCCTTGCTAGCCACAGGGAGATGTCATTAAAGCAAGTTCTCAGTCTTCTGCACAAAAACAGATGACAACATCTGATTCACTCTTTTCTATTCAGTTGCCATCAGTTAAAGGTCGAAAATCAAATGGGCCCAATCTGAGGAAAGGACAGGTTAGAGAACCCCCAATATCCTAAAGAAACAATGACAATCATGGAAACAGGCTCTCTGCCACTCTTTCTCTGGCCCTTTATTTTTGACTCTCCTCACAGACAACTGAGTTTGTGGTAGGATGGTCATCAGTGAGTTCCCAGAGAAAGGGAATGGTTAGGGCCATAGCCACTACTTCCAAAAGGACATCAGATCATGGCAAATCATATTATGTCAACATTTCCCCTGAAACATACCGATCTTTACTAGAGTTAAAGCAATTCCTTTACAAAGCAAGGTCATTATATAAATAGAAAATTTTCCAATCCATACACATAAATACAGTGATTTCCTCGGCAATACTCTCAGTGTGCCAAAGGACCTAGTGACACTAAATTGTCCTCTTTTAATTTGGATGCCTTGTTCAAAATTCTCCTCCAGCTTTTTAATGCTTTATTTTTTTCTGCCTGTTGGCATGGCAGAACCACATCTTCACATGGATTCTAAGGTTGTTAGTATTTTCACAGTAAAGATGGACATTGTTCAACTATCAGTCACCAGCAGGAGCTGAACGGGACAGGATGAGCAGGGTAGTACCTACTCTGACAGGTGCCATCACACTCTCCAACAATTTACTAGTGTGGGGGATGCTGACAACAATTAGGCAAACAGAATGCCAAACAATTGTGAGAAAAGCTGTCAAACATTTTGTGTTATTATCCTGTGCACAGGCCTGTGATTTATCATCACGGAAAAAGCACATTAAAAGGAAAATCTCTAAACAGTGACATTTTGTTCAAAGTACAACCCTTGGCTTCTCTGACTGCTTGTAGACTGACGTCTCTAATGTCGGATGTAACATTCAGCAGTTTGTTCTTCATTAAGCGGGCATGTCTGGGATGGGATCTAGCAATGGTTGGCAGCTGCTGGTATGCTAAGAGCAAAAGCAAAGTGCCTCTCAAGGTATGGGGAGACACATGCCTTCAGACATCAAATTGAAATAAAGAAACTGACATAGATTGCCTTAGATTATCAGGGTGCCGTTGGCTCTATATGTGATGTTTATATACAATTTTACTTGCTATCCCTTCCTCTTCTCTACTCAAGACACTGGGATTCTGGACTCGACTAATATGTATCTTAAGGACTTTGATCTTTTTCTTATAAAATCAAATTTATCACTGATATTCTGCAATGGTTATAATTCAGTTAGTGAGATTAAACCATGGAAACAATATTTTTTCTCCTGTTTCTTTTGCATCTGACATAGTTTTATAGATAAATTCTTCTAAAATAGGAGGAGTACTGAAAAGAGACCACCTTTGAAATGGAGAGAGGTTAAGATGTTGGTAGAATCACTTTGGATAGAATCCAGTAGTAGTTTCTAACTGGGGCTTGGATTGATAAGAATTGACACTTAGAAGTTATTCATTAAGTGACCTTTCCAACGAGAGGTATATCCGGTTTGTGACATTCCTAGGTTAGCTTCTGAGATGGCACTCCTCTAAGTTTCAAGGTCAAACAGCTCCTCCTTGGCTGCAGAAGATTTAAGATGCTTTTTCATTAAAGAAGAGCCTTTACACAACACATGGAGACTGTTATAGAGAGCCACAACTGAGTCAATCAAAGGGGATAAGCAACTGTGGGGAGCCTACTCCCCACTAATGTACCCTAATATATCGACGATGCAACTCCCATACCCAAGATTCAGGAAGAAAGTGCAGATAAGGGGGTGGAATGATTGGAAGGGACCAAAGACTAGGACGCCTCCTTCAATATCATGTCTTTTAGACATAACATAGCTGTACCCATGAAATCTCAACAATGTTGTTACCTCAACAAAACCTGCATGATGATGGAACCAGATGACATGGCAATGTGGGTGGAGCAGTCTTCACATAGTCCTGCCCCTAGATGGAGAGCCATAGGTAATCAATATCTGCTCAGAGAGGGAGAAGCAGTTTTCTTGTGGGAGAATCCCTAAATGCGTGCATGTATGAGCAATACTAAATGGACCTAGTAGATTTTATATAAATATACATATGATCTATGTATATATAATTGCAGCATGTATATGCAACAATAATGAATTCGAGAGGGGGTTGGGCAGGAGTTGGAAGGGGAAGAGGGAGTGTAGAAATTATGTGAATACAGTACTCATTTATGAAATTCCAAAAAAATTAAATAAAGACTAGAGCCTTTGCTATTTCCTTTTTAAATTTTTTTATTTTATTTATTTTTGTATGTGTATGAGTGTACTGTCTGCATGTAGGTCTGTGCACCCGTGTCGTGCAATGCTGCGGAGGTCAGAAGAGGGTCTCAGATTACCCTGGAACTGGAGTTCTCCTGGAATTGGAGTTACAGACGGTTCTTAGCCGCCATGTGGATGCTGGGGATCGAACCCGGGTCCTCTGCAAGAGTCTTTGCTATTTCCAATGTCCATGTTATTTGGACATGCTATTTCAAATGTCCAACATAGAGATTCTCTCAACAATTGGAGTCTCTCTCCTTTGCAAGTTGCCTTAATGAACAATCCTTTCTATTCTATTTTCAGGATTCTTGCTTACTGATTCTGTGCTTTCTTCTTATCTTTATAACTCATAAGAGAACCTTTCTATGTTAGGACCGTCTCTGGTCAAAGTTTGTATAGTATTACCAACATAGAAAAAAATATTATTTTTCTTCATGTTTTACCTCTCATCCACCTGTGCCCCTTTTCTAGGCCTAGGGAACAACCTGCGGAAGAGGGGGCGTGGTAGAATGTAAGGGCTGCGATTGGGGTGAATGGTGAAACTACAGCAATGTAGTCTGGACACTCATTTGATCAACTTGATTGAACAAACAACCTGTCACCCCCCACTGGATGGTGGGGCTGTAGGTGTTTGGGCACAACAGCCTGCAGATAGGTTTTGCATGAAGGATGCTTGTACTCATGGATTATCACTTATAGCTAAAAATGAAAAAAAAAAAAGAGAGAAAGATGCAGGACAGTTATGGCAGAATGCATGATCTGGGATGGGGTGGGGGTGGGGGGGGAGGGAAAGGGAAATAAGCCTGAACTGAATTGGAAAAAATGTATGAAATGCACAAAGCATCAATAAAAACTAATTTAGAAAAAAAAAAAAAAACAGCCAAGAGTCCTTGCCCCCCCATTTGACAAATCATTTGTAGTAGTATATAGAGAAATTGAGTATTATTTTCCCCTTGAACACATATTGGACTCTGCTAGTCTTTTCACCAGGCATGGACTACTCTGTACATTAGGTTGGTTGTCCAAGGACCTCTCAACATTTTAAGTCCAGTTGGATTGCACTTAGAATATTTTCTAACCATCTTTGTACCAAAATGTATATGTACTTATTCCTAAGAGAGTCAAAAGTGGATTTAATTGATTTGAACTTAACTGTTAACATCTTATATCTAAACATTAGTTACAACCCAACCTGACTAAAATTATTTGTATTTCTTTTTTTTTTTTAATTTTTATTTCTGTATGTGTATGAATGCACTGTCTGCATGCAGGTCTGCGCACCCGTGTCGTGCAATGCCTCGGAGGGCAGAAGAGGGTGGCAGATTCCCCTGGAACTGGAGCTCTCCTGGAATTGGAGTTTCAGACGGTTCTCGGCCACCATGTGGGTGCTGGGGATCAAACCCGGGTCCTCTGTAAGAGCGGTCAGCGCTCTTAACCACTAGGCCATCTCTCCAGGCCTTATTTGTATTTCTATATGAGCAGTGACTTATGTCCTTAATCTAGGAAATGAATCCTCTCTCCCTTTCTTTCTCTTTCATGTTTCTATATAGATAAATGCTCATCTAACTCTGACAATCTATATTTCAAGAACAAGCCAGAAAGGGGACCAAGTAACAGATGTCGAGAGCTCACTGTAAACCTTTCTTAATTATGGGCAACTTGAAAGTCTATAGCGGATGTACTGCAAGCCTGTCCTCTCAAGTTGGATCATTTTTTATTGGCCTTTTGACCAATTTTAGCATCATTTTTGTTGCATGAGCTTCCAACCTACCATAAGTTGCTCAGATACAAAATGTTTCAACCATAGAGATCCAAACAAATGAATTTTGTTAGAGATTTTTTTCTCTCTTACCAGAGCTGATGATTGGGCTGAAGTCAAAGACATCTAAATCAGAGTTATGATGACAGTCACTGGAGAAGGGGTAAGGCAAAGTCAAGTTTCAGTACATGAGAGGATTAACTGATACTTGGGGTTCTTGTCAACATAACTTGTCACATGTTCTATTGAAATACTGATCTTTATTTGTCAGATAATATTACATGAATAGATTACATATACATATGCACACGTACATATGTGTATTATGTATGCATATTATATACACATATAATTTAGACCTCTCACATATAACCATAATCTCTGAAACAATGTGGCTCATTTGTATATCTGGAATCTTTGAGACAAGAAAGAAAAGCATGCTGTTCTCTTTTATACCTAGTCAAGCCTGAACATGTGGTGACATGGTAAAATTCAGTTTCATTCATGAAACCTTCATCTTGTTTACAGCCAAAAATTAAAAGGGGTGGAAATATTCAAAATAGCTTAGCTCAGAATGTAGTTTGGTTACGAAACAGGAATGGAGAGAAATGGAAAGTTCCCTTGAGTTTGTCTAAGCAGTCTAAATCTGTTGAGTGCATTAAGAAGGAAATGGATAAAGGTCAAAAGGGACCTTGTTTTGGTAAATCTTGGCTGCAAGGACATTCTGTTACACTAAATGGAACGCCAGTCTGGGTGTGCTTGCTGGAGGTGTGGATGTCAGTTACCCATGAAAGCTTTTGGAATATCTTCCATAAGAAACAGGGAAACCCAGGGTGTAAGCATTTGGTGCACACGCAAAACGGCTTTTGCTTGCAGAAGCAATCATTTTGGGGGAGGAGTTTCAGATGCTATTTATTGGTTATTTTCCAACTTGGCTTAAAATGTTTGTCCTTTGTACTAAGCAGAGACATAAGTCTAACAGAATATATTAGAAAGGCCTCCTCTGGGCCCTTACTGGACTTCTACTGGGATTGAAATGCTCAACACATGATGGAAGTTTTTTTTAGGCGTTCGGGTGATTTCAATCCAAACTTCTCACTTGGCTGACTTGATCTCTTCCTCTTAGAAACTTACGCAATGGTAGTTTTAGACAAAATCTGGTACAGCATGAAAATGAGGCAGCGCTGAGTCATTCAGAGGAGGAAGAGTCCATGATCCAGATGTCAAACCACTCTGCTTTCCTTTGTGTGCAGGTGGGAATCAATTATTTAAAGAAGAGACTGTGTTAGTGCACACTCAATGACAATGCAACTCAGTCTTTGAGGAAAGGCAGTTTTTAATCACTGCAAACACTTTTCTTCTCAAGTGTTCTTCATTAAAACAAAGAAAAAAATAATGATAAGCAGAACGTAAAAGGAGATTTTCGGAAAAGTAAGTGAAGGCTGTTTTTTTATCGCTTTAACACAAAGTTTTTTTTTTTTAATTTAATTTTATTTTTTCACATAAATTTATTTTTTTTAATGAATCTAGACCCATGTTCCCGCCCATTCCCCTATCCCTCCAGAGCTCATGCATTCTGCCAAACATGCTTTTCATCTCTTAGTCTTTCTCAATATTCTCCATGAGGAAGTTGACTGTTTTGAGCAGAAGTTCACTGTTTCAGTCAGTTCTTTGATGCAGTCCTTTCTGTTGTTGTTGTTTCCAATATGCATTATGCCCAAATGCTTTGGACAAAAGCTCAGGGGGCCCTACACAAGAAGTACTTACAACTGGGTAATTGGCACTAGCATCCACAGATGAGGGATACCATTCGTCGTTTGTTTTTCTGGGACTGTGTTACTTCACTCAGCATGATGTCCTCTGCAAAGTTATAATTTACAAATTTATTGTTTTCTTTTGTGTAGTTTCTATTTAACTATTACTCCACAGAACTTAAGTTCTCTACAGTACCTTTCTTTGCCCACTTCTCTACTCCCGTCACTTACTGCAGTTCTTGGTGTATACAGTAATAAAGAATTATTCAGAACCAAATATAATACTAAAGTCCTTGGGCTATGCACTTAGGCAAAGTATATTAATGCAGGAGCTCTGACATCAGCAATGGATTGTTCTACCAGGGGGATGTTGGCCAGGGGATCCAAGGCCCCACAAAAGGTAAGGGCTCCTTGCCTCTAAGTTGGGATACCTGCAGGAGGAGAGGCGATAAGACCCTGCTGCCGAAGACCTGACGTTAACATGGGAGGGATGTATTGAGACCGCACATGCAAGTGTACAGATGGCCTCTGGAATGCCAGAGAGTGTTACCAAAGGCCACTAAACCAATAAAGCAAATACGGGTCTCCCTGAGTCAAGCAAGACTCCACCGTCAGCACCAGCTACACCTCACCTGCCTGGAAATACTGTGCAGCAGAGGCAGCCATGTGCCTGTATATCCCAAATCTAATTGGCTATTGGCTCTCTCCTTGGAGAAATAACCCATGGCTGATGCCACAAGCTTACATCCTCTACAGGTTAGGAGATGTTATAAGCCACAGTAAGACCCTGTCATATTTAACAGGGGGGAAAATTGTAATTCATGGATTAACATATCCAAACATGTGTCTATGCTAAAGTAACCTACCATAACTATTAGTGCTGCTTAAATACCTATATATCTAATTGCTTGTTCTTCATTAGTAGGATCGAAAGGTTATTCCTGGACAAACTGTCAGCCCATGAAAGGAAACAGCCAGAATTGACCAGAGTCCAAGTCAACAGCTCCAGAGAGAGTGGACTGTTTTACCTCTCATCCACCTGTGCCCCTTTTCTAAGCCTAGGGAACAATCTGCGGAAGAGGGGGCGTGGTAGAATGTAAGGGCTGCGATTGGGGTGAATGGTGAAACTACAGCAATGTAGTCTGGACACTCATTTGATCAACTTGATTGAACAAACAACCTGTCACCCCCCACTGGATGGTGGGGCTGTGGGGGTTTGGGCACAACAGCCTGCAGATTGGTTTTGCACGAAGGATGCTTGTACTCATGGATTATCACTTATAGCTAAAAAAGGAAAAAAAAACTGAGAGAAAGATGCAGGACAGTTATGGCAGAATACATGATCTGGGATGGGATGGGGGTGGGGGGGAAGGGAAAGGGAAATATGCCTGATCTGAATTGGAAAATGATGTATGAAATGCACAAAGCATCAATAAAAATTAAATTAAAAAAGAATTATTAAGTAATAGTTTCTTTTTTATCTATCTTGAATATCAAAGGGGATGAGTCTCAACATTTCTAGTATGCTTTAGTTTATTTGCTTATAACCTATTGTGAACAGAATATAGAGACATTAACTCTATGTTTATAAGAACAGACACATTGACATTCACTTTTCATTCAAGAGATTTCAAGAGATACTTCTTTAACTCCTAATTATCTTAGGAACTACTCTTGATTTATGGCAAATATGACAAGTGGCTCAGAGAACTTTCACTTTAGTGATGTATATAAACATAGACACGCTTTAAAATATGAATACTCAGAGAATAGTGTCAAGCGTGTCGGAATGGGGTATCAGTGGACATCCTCAGGATGGCAGAAGTCCTTGCTATGTGATTTGTGAGTTGATACCTAAGAAAATTATTTCATCTTTTTTAAGCCTCAGTATTATTTGTAGAACATCTAGCATGTAGAGATGTTGTGAAGACTACATAAAATAACTCTATGCATCATTAGTCCTGTAAATGACACATAATAGCAGAAAGACACTAAGGTATGATAGAAGCTATTGTTATTTAGCATAGAGCACACATTCCGTCACAATGTCCTTCAGAATTGATCAGTATTGTTTTGCTGGTAAGAAAATGGGAGCCTAGAAGGTGAGAAGTTGCTTTTCAGTGTGTGTGGGAATAGATGGGGGATTGCCCTGGGAATTAGACATAGGCATGTGACTTGCTTTGCTCGTGAAACATATGCGATGGGAGGTGTATATTGTTTCTGGATAGAAGCTTCTAAAAGCCATCTTTTCTTTGCTGGGCATCCACAATCGGGATGTTTCAGAGGATGATTGCCCAGTAGCCTGTGTCCTGGAGTGGGGGTGATGTAGAGCAGAACCTCCTCTTCATTATGATAGACATGCAGCACAAGCAAAGAACAGTCCATCGTTGCTTTAAGCCACTGGGACAACTACAGGTGCCTGTCCTGGAGCTCAGCCTAACTTTTCCCTTTTTTGCTCACATGAAGAACAACTAAGATCCAGGCTTCAAACTCAGGTCTTGCGATATTACAGACAGTATTTTTGTTCTACCTTCCAACTATGCCGACTGCTTATTAGAAATGAAATCCAGGTGAATGCATCTTTTCTTCAGAGGAAAATTGACTTCTTTTTCACTCTTATTCTTCACTTGAAAGAAATATGAAACATTGAGCAAGGGGCCAGGGAAAAGTAGCTGAGAAGCAGGAAAGAGGGAGTCAGATAACAGAGCGGTTTGAGAAGACCTTTCAGGTTCAAATAAACTCTTGATTGCCTACATGTTCATGACCTGAAGACTACATTGAATGGAAGTTCTGAAGCTACAAAGTCAACTTTTAAATGGTTTTATGTGATGTTCTTTAGCACTAGAGGCAGTTATTCATTTCCCACATGGCGCTCTGGGTGGCTACTTAGTGAAAAAATACTAATTTTTATTTACAGCATGATTCTCCTTATACATTACTGGAAACAAGGTTTAAGGGCATGGCATTTCTATATTGTGCAATTCCTTGCTGACTGAAGTCCCAGGCCCACCTCCAGTCTACTAGAACCCAAAGACAAGGCATTGAAAGAACCACAGTTAAAAGATTCCAAGGACAAGTGCTTCTAATTTATTCAGTTTGACCCACTTAACATCAAAGGGTCAAATTAATTTCCCAAGAGGAGCATTCCATCAAGTCATGCTCACAACCCACTTCAGCAAAGAAAAGATGAAGAGTTTCAAAGGCACATGGTTTTATTTCTCCTCCTAGAAGTCTGACCTTATATATTTCCTAGAGTTTGGTATGCACAGTTTGCATCAAAATGTTAAAATAACTGTACATTTAAGAGATTGGTATGAGGTCTTTTCTGGGCCACCATATGCAGGGATTTCTTTCTTTTAAACTGTAGAACTGTATTCTCAAGCTTCCTAATCTTTAATTTGCTAGAACAAGCTCAGTGTGTCCAACTACACCATGGGGCCAGCCATGTGAAGTTAAGGAACCTCACAAAGGTTAAAGTTCTCTCTTTTTTTTCCATGAACTGTATCACCCTGAAGTCTCTAGCCCCAGCCCACAGTGTCCATGGAGAAGTGCTACACCCTAATGCCCTTTGTTCTTTGAGGTTGGAGTAAAGACCCTGACCATCAGGGAGAAGCAAAAGGAAATATTCTGAGATACTGAAACGCAGTCTGCCTGCTGCTTCTGGACACTGCAGGCTTCCAGGGCCCTGGCGGATGCTACAGAGTGGTAGCTGCTATTTCATTTCCTACAATTTTCTAGGACAGAATTTCTCTAGGGAAGAGTTAGGAAAGATACATTAGCCAATTACTAACTCTATACTGTGGACTTCTCCCAGACTCATGTGCACATTGCGCTATAGTCGTGTTCTTGGATCATCACACATTTTCTCCTAATCATTCTAATGCTATTGCTTAAACTACAGGCTAATGCTTATGGACCACAGTTTCTGTGTCACTGAGCAGAGGGCTGGGAATGAAATTGATCCTCTCTTTCTACCCTCATTGATTTAGGGATTTGGCTTGGCTATCAGAAAATAGGTGTGATAAATGGTAAAATGTCCGGTTGACTTATTTTGCATAGAAATAAATGATGCAGAGCAAAGGGTAGAGGGTGAGGGCTTTCTCTCTTGCACGTGGTTTGCTTGGTGTGTGGAGCTCATCACTTATCTGCAAATTTTGTGAAGCTCAGGTCATTATATTTTTTTGCCAAAAATGGTAGGCAAAAGATCAAATAGAGTAGGAAAAATCAGGACATTAGTATCATTATTAACAGTGCAACAGTTTCATTAACTGGATGATGAAACAGAGAAACTAAATAAAAAGAGCATTGCTGACATATTAGCATGATCCTGGATCCTCCTCTTGAAAGAACAAAGACGACTTAAGGTTGAGTTACCTAGATCAGTCTTGTGTTTCTGAGTAACTGCTGTCCTGTAAGTAACAGAGGTTAAGGGATCAAGATACGGCAAGCATGTGAACTACAGAATGGAAATATTAATAGTATCGTCTCAGTAAGTAGGCTTATAGTACAGACAAATGAGCATGTTTTCATTACTATTTTCCTATTATGCCATTATTTTGTCCTCCTTCTTGACTACTGTAGGTGACTCTAAGAAGATCTGTCCTGAGAAAAGTCATTAATTGCTTGGGAAACATATGCCATTGCCTACTTGCCCCCACTCAGCTGTGAGTTTTTCACGTATTAACTGTTTATCCCCAAAGATGTGGTGGTGGTAGTGTCTGGTATGTAGGATGCATTCAGCAACTATTTGTTAAATGAATGACTGAATGTATAAGGAAAAAGACAGAATGTGTTATTTTAAGGACCTACAGGAGAGGACAAGGGTAGGGTATACGAAGTAGACATTTCATGTATCCTATATTGAATTCTCATATCTCAACAAGGAAGATTTCATCTACCCATGATTTAAGAGGAGAAATCATATCAGTTAGTTTTACATGTGTGCTGGACACAGAGTCACCTCTTTTATAGCAATTTCCTCCTCTCTGACAGAGGGCTCATCCATGTATTTTCCTATAAGTCTACTGAGTCATTGGGATGACATGAAGATGGCAGTCTGTTTTGCTTCTTCTGTGGAAAATGTATCTCTTTGTCAATAGGAAGGAAATGAAGAAAGAATGAAGCCCAGTTACTGGAATATGAAGAGTGTTTCACATAGGTTATCACATTAATTCAGAAATTTATCTCTGATGCTGCCATTATGAGTCTTCTGAAGAGAGGAAGTGAATTACCCAAACTGGAGAGCTGGGATTCAAACTCCATAAAATCACAGAGATCATTTCTTTTTCCTGTCATGGGCATTTGAGAGTTGTCTAAGGACTACAAATATTTGAAATATTTATAGTAGGTGACAAAGATTAAAGCTCCTAGGTCCTGCCCTGGACCTATTAAAGTGGAATTCCTAGAGTCTTTGTTTTTAAGAAGCTGGTAAGTGGTTCTAATGCACACCGAAGTGCAAGAAACCCTGGACTATGTTCAGCCTACCTCTGAATGCACAGACTTGGGACAAGATCTTTGCCATGCACTTGTATAAGTAACAGAAGAAGCTAGAAAATTTATAAATGGAATAAGCATCCCTTTAGCAAACACAGGAGTCGCATTTGCAGCTCAGAACACAGGGAATGCCTTGGTTCCCCCCCATTACTGTTAATAGGAATCAGGTGGCTAATTTTTCAATCTCCATGCTTCCAAAGTGCTCCCTTTAGAACCAGGAGAGGCTATATTTAATCAAACCATCTGGAATCCAATGCACACGTATAAGGGCAGAAAATAGGTCATGGTTGGTAAGCTACTTTCTGGGAATTATTCCATTGTATCAGCAAAGTTTTAAGTTCTGAAAGGGTTCCTGGCCTCTTGCTTCTCTCAATGAGGGACACTTCAAATATCAGGAGAGGCCAGGGAAGGCCCAAATATAAGAACAGAGTGCCAGTACCAAGAAAACATAAATCATCTTCAGAAGTGTGGAATAATGTAGTTAAAACCTACTAACTTCTTCAAATAGCAAATTTCTCTTCAAAAGTAGCCTCATTTGCAGCATGAAGAGCATCATAGAAAGAACACAGTTCAGAGGGTGTAAAAAAAACTCCAAATATGAATTCATGACAATCAAGAGGTATGGAGCCTCTGTGTTCCTATACGCACTACCAGAACGGTATGTGAGTGAGGCTCAGAGTCAGGTAATACAGTGTTAGAGCAGCACCAGGAGAACACAGCGGACATGTATAAGGCTATGAGAACTCACATTTGTTATTGACTAAGCACTTCATTTAGTCCATCAATCTGAGGTTTTTATTATAAAACTGCTAATTGATCAAATTTACTCTGGGTATGGCTCTCAATAAAATCTTCCAAGGAAAGCCAGTGACTGTAACTGACCATGAAGGCTCAGCACAAAGGGCTCTTTACTCAGTTGCATTTATAAAATGTTACCTTCTGAGGTGGTTTGAATGAGAATGTTCCCCCACAGGTTCCGAGTATTTGAATACTGCCTAACTGGTGGTTCCCTTTGCAGAGGTTTAGGAAGAGCAGTCTTGCAGGAGGAAGCACATCATTGGGGGCAGGCTTTGAGAGTTCATAACCACATTCCACTTCCAGTCCATCTCTGCTTCCTGTCTCTGCCTGACTGTGTGAACGCTCTTGCTCTAGCTACCTCCTGCCATGCCTCCGCCATCACCATGTACTCATCCCTTTGGAGCTGTTAGCCCAATAAACTCTTCCTTCTATAAGTGGCCTTGGTCATGGTATGTTTTTTTTTTTTTTCCAGGGAGGAAGAGGTCTTTTTGAGTCAGGGTCTCCCTGTAGCCCCGGCTGGCCTGGAATTCACTCTGTAGACCAGGCTGGCCTTAAACTCAGAGTCCCACCAGCCTCTACCTCCCAAGTGCTTGGATTAAAGGCATGTGCCACCACGCCTGGAGATCGTGGTGTTTCATCACAGCAACAGAAAAGTCACTCCTTCACTTTGTCACCTTCCATCACTTCCAAATTTACTCACTGTATAAATAAAAACATAAGTTTCAGGATTAACTATAAGTGAGTAAAAACAAAATAAGGCTGTCTAGGCCAATACTGAAGGGCTATTGAAATGTGCTCTAAGACTTTCCACATACAGTCAGGGGAAACATCACAGAATGTGGTCATGTCTAAAAAAATGTGAATCTTGAAGACATCAATTAACTATGTATTGAGGGAAATGGAGAGCTATATGTATATTTACTGCACTGTCTTGATTACTGGACCTCATTAACACACTTTTGTGAAAGATTCATAAGGCATATACCCATGAACTGGCCTCTGTTTAGGAAAGAGGAATCCCATATATAGGGATTATTATTATTGGCCTTTCAAAAATTAATTCTAGATGTCATATAAAAATGCTTTATAACTACCTCAGTAAATGTTAATGACTAGAATTTCGACATCCCTATCATAAAAAGCAGTAAATACTATAAATAGAAGCTAGTTCATCAGAAAGTCCCTTTGTAATGGACAAGAGCTGAAGCTATGCCATCCATCACCTCTTTGGCTTTTCTCTTGTACTGGATTAAATTGAAGCTATGTAGTGATATAAAATTATAAAAATACAGAGTTAATTCTTTCCCACAATCCTCTGGTAAACTATGAAAATATTACTTTATGGGCTGGAGTGTTGGTCCAGTGGTTAAGAGCACTGGTTGCTCTTGCAGGGGGCTGAGATTGGATTCCCAACTCCCACCTGGTGGCTAGCAACCATTCTAACTCCAGTTCCAGGGGATCCAATGCCCTCTTCTGACCTCTGCGGGGATTACATGATACAGGTGCACTTATATAGATGCAGGCAATACACTCATGCAGAGAAAATTAAAATAATAAATAAAAATGTCTAAGATTATTTCTTTCACTATTGAAAGTGCTTCAAAGCTGAAGCGTTTATTTAATACAAAGGTTAGCCAAATTAGTATTAAAATGATTTATAAGTGGTTAAAATATTGAATTTGACCTTATTTTAAGTGAAGATAACAATTATCATATGCTCACACTTTATAATTAAGGCATTTCAAAACTGTGTTTAACCTATTCATTATAGTTTTTGATCTCTCCTGAAACAAGCAATGTAGTATGTATAGACAGAGATCTGCATAAACCATTGCATCCATCACTTATTGTGGCCATGAGGTAGCTAGCTACAGGACAGAGAGACTGGAAGACTGAAGTCATTATTTCTGATCAAGAGACAGATCTATATTATGTTAAGCATCTACTGAGCAAGTTGTTAGCTACGGGTGTCACCCTGACTTTAAGTACATTAGCTTTTGCAAATGAATCACTTTGTAACTGCAGAGAAAAATTTGAAGGCTGGCCCCCGAAGCAGCAGATTGTGCTATATTCAGGGTAGGGTTTGCTGTCCTCCATAAGCAGCTCTGCACTGAAAATCTGGATTTAAAGTGTTTTCCTTATACTTGGCTTTCATGTACCTTGAACACAATCTTTTGTAGCTTGAGCTTTCGTGGCTCTAAATTGAAGATAATGGCCCTCATATCATCTACCTGGTAGAGATGCAATGAGGATAATACGGGATAATTATGTGAAAGGTGCTTTGTAAACTAGAGGTGCTCTATGAAGGCAGAGCGCCAGGGCAGCACAGTCCCTTGAGTCAATGCTTTCCAAGCACTAAATCCAGCCTGCTTGGATGTAGGCCTGGGAATAAGCATAGAGGACAGTCTTTTCTGCATGATGGCTTCCACCTGAAGGTCCAAGATCTGTGTCCCTGTCAGTGTGATCCCTACAAGCTGCAGAGTATAGTTAGACTCCTTGAATGATTCATTTGCATTAGTTCTGTAGAGCATCAGGACAATTATTTATGTAGTAAGGATGTTTCTCTTTCAGCTTTCTAAAAGATCTTCACAACTAGGTATAAAAAGTCAAGTGTACTAAGTTGAATTGTCTGACCTAACCAAATTTTTCCAATAGATGACTTTATCATGGCAAGGTTGGCAGAGAACTCTGAGAGTTCAAACTCACTTCATGTTTTTTTCAGCCTGCTGAGAACCATCAAACTTGGCGGATTTCCACTGCAGGGCCTTTGTGACCACACTTTCCTTAAAGGGAGTTTCCATAAAGGAAGTTGGTTAAGCACATAATTGTAATACTGTGTTCCTCAGTCACCACATACGGACACAGCTGAACCATCTTCATCAAAGCTGTTAAGTGATTCCTACATACATCAAGACTATCAAAGTGAATGACACATTCAGGACAGCAGTGGTGAGGGACAGCACTCTCCTTCATCTTTGTGTGATGACAGCTCAGGAAAGGGTCACTGGTTTGATCTTTGAAGATGTATGTTAAATGGCCCATTCTTTACATTGACATCTTTATTTCAGGCTGCAGGAATATTGTATTTCTCTACTCCTTAAGATATATACTAGTCATTATCCATGGTTAAAAATGATTTATATTACAGGAGTTATTCTAGGCACTGAAAATGCCTTATATTTTATTGGAATTTCATGGAAGAAACCACATTTTGCCATGCTCCAGTTTAGCAAGACTGTCTTCAGTCAAATGGTCTAGGTTAGAAAGTTTAAGAAGGAGATAGTGGGATTCCATACCATAGTCAAAAGTTATTCAGCTAAAAACAATGCCACGGGGGCTGGAGAGATGGCCTAGCAGTTAAGAGCGCTGACCGCTCTTGCAGAGGACCCGGGTTCGATCCCCAGCACCCACATGGCGGCCGAGAGCTGTCTGAGACTCCAATTCCAGGAGAACTCCAGCTCCAGGGGAATCCGAGACCCTCTTCTGACCTCCGCGGCGTTGCACGTCACGGGTGCATAGACTTGCATGCAGACAGTACATTCATACACATACGGAAATAAATAAAAAAACAAACAAACAATGCCACATGTAACTGACAAGGCATGTGTAAGGACAGAGGAAAAGAAAGGTAGTTTAAAAATGCAGGACAGCAATGGGAGCAGTAATCTCATACAAGGACATAAAAGCTTGTTTTTTACTAAGATATTTAATTCTAACACAAACGTCCTAAGGTACATATGTTAGTATCCCCACGTGTAGAAGAGAAAATTGACGGACAGAAAGGCACTAGCATTGGTCCAGGCAACCTAGGATCTTAGTCTTTCTTAACGTGATTAATACTAAGAATAATATTATCACTGATTTCTATCATTTAAAATATAATCTTGTAATCTCTTTATGATCTTATCACTATCTCTGTAAATAAAACCATTACAAAATGCTGAGGAGAACTAGAGTAATTCTATGTAGCATACATTTATGTATGTGAAAATGGATCTGTTGCTAAACGTGCACAAAGCTAACGTGCCATGCTAGAGGTAGGGGCTGGGGATACAGATGGGGTGGCCTGGCTCCTTTCTTTTTACAGGGCACACACTGATGAGACAGTTGAACAAAGTGCCCCATCCTGTCTTTCTTTCTGCTTGTCTTGTTCCCATTCTCCGCCCGTGACACCTGAACTCTTCAAAAAAACTTATCAAATTTAATTAATATTCCCCTTTTTTAGCTTTTAAAAAACATTTTTATAATGACTTCCTCTGAAATTTTTGACTTCTCTTCAAAGCACAGATGCTTAAATATTGGTTGCTTCAGGTCTTAATGGTTACTGCAGAGCCATGGAATTTTAAATTTGATCTCAGATTTTTTAAGATGTGACAGCTTGATTATTTTACAAGGCCAAAACCTTGGTTCAAGTCTGTAATTTTAAGAATCAAAACTGTTTTCCCATTGATGTCGACAGCTTAAAATGTGTGGCCCACAGCTGCTTATGAGTGGTTTACAGCTGTTGTCTATTTGTGCCCAAAGTCACAGAGAGTCCAGGAGCTGATCCTCCTGGGACTGTTATTAATATCATTCTCATTTAGACGTCCTTTCCTTCAGCAGTTTTATGGATCCCTCTTACTACATTGTAGCCCCAAAGCATTCCAAGCAGTCACAGAGTACTTAGTGATGACTTACTTATAATATAGGTTTTTAAAACAAGTGACTTATTCAAATATTCAAATGCTGGTGAAATATAAAATGGCTTTCACATTGAAAAAATGCCATAAATTGAAAAAAAATATAAATCAGGATAAAAAAACGATGTCTTCAGTTTAAGAAGGCATTCACGTGACAGCAATTTTGAGAAATTTGAAGCCTGAAACTCAATGGGACAATTCCCAATGTTGCTATTGCAGAATTAAACAAAATCCTTTAACAAAAACTAGCCAATTTTTAGTGCTTCTGAACACGATTTTGGAGGTGCCTTATTCGAACCTGTGTTTGATGGAGCTTAACATAGCTCTTAGTAATATACATCAGAAACGCCTTTCCAGTTCACTGAGGAGATGTCGCCAGATTAGTCTTGTGGAGTGTTGGCACAAGCAGGAAAGTCTCTGACTAGGATGGAAAAAGTGAATAATTCTGTTTGTGTTTTGTGCTTTGACTTTAATGTACCTCCAATGTGCAGACTTCCCTCAGTGTCTCCTGCTTCTCAATCCTCCATTTTGAGCCCTTGTTACTTAGTTTTTTTTTTTTTTTGTTTTGTTTTTTGTTTTTCTTTTTTGAGACAGGGTCTCCCTGTAGCCCAAACTGGCCTGGAACTTGCTCTGAAGACCAGGCTGGCCTTGAACTCACAGTGATCCGCCTGCCTCTGCCTCCTGAGTGCTAGGATTAAAGGCGTGCGCCACCACGCCCAGCTATTTAGTTTTCAGTTCTATTCTTTAGTTCTCCCATGATGACATTTCATGACTAGTCTCACTCACAAAATACTTTAAGCAATACTATCACAAGGCTCAAATGGATTCATATTTGCAATTGCTGGGATTATGCCAGGCACAGAAAAATCACTCTACAAGTCTTTGGTTAAGAATTGTGCCTCTTTTTCATCCTGGTTTTTAAAATTCTGATTAATAAACCACGGCAGCCACAGTGGGCACACCATATAAAAATACGATAGTGTATGGAACCTGTTTTTTTAATTTTTTTATTTATTTCTGTATGTGTATGAATGTACTGTCTGCATGCAAGTGTGCGCACCCGTGTCGTGCAATGCCACGGAGGTCAGAAGAGGGTGTCGGATTCCTCTGGAACTGGAGTTCTCCTGGAATTGGAGTTTCAGACAGTTCTCGGCCACCATGTGGGTGCTGGGGATCGAACCTGGGTCCTCTGTAAGAGCGGTCGGCGCTCTTAACCTCTAGGCCATCTCTCTAGCCCCGGAACCTGTTGTTTTAAAGACTAAGGCATTTGTGAATTGTAAGCTGTGAAGAATGTGGAATGGCACACTAGAACAAGAACAAAATTAAATCTTACCTTTACATAGTAGTTGTAACTTTTAAAGGTTATCCTTTCCTAGTTATAAAAGAATCTAATGAAAATAAAACCTGAGGAAATAGACACTAGAAAATGGAAGGTTGTTTTCTCTTCCTTAAAAGTCCTGAGATTTAATTTCATCATTCATAGTCATGGGGTAAAACATCTGTTACAATGGAAAAATAACAGAAACCCATTTCTGTAAAGCACCACAGCAATTTTTCACATGAGTAGATGGAAATATACATTCCATTTTTAGATAACTGTTCTGTTTTGATATAAAAAAGCTGGTGGTCAGAATACACAAATATTACATTTGCTTTCAGTCATGAAATTCTGATAAGCTCGCTACTGGCAACGCCGTTGGGCTTAGTGAACTCCCTTGGTTTTTCATTCTTGCTTTGAATGCAGAGTGATTTTCAGACATTGAATATGCTGAAGCAAGTGACTTAACCCTGCATTCATGAGCCTAAAATATGTGTGTATCCCTATGATAGAAATAAATGCAGGTATAAATTGAAAACAATGAATCCAGACCGATGATTTCAGGGAAGGCTCCTGAAATGACATGGATGGAAACTTTGAGGACCCAGAAAGAATAGCTAGACAAAGATGTTCTAGGGAAAGACTTGTTCAAATGCAGAGAGCTGGGTCTGGAGAGATGACTGAGCAGGTCAGAGAGCAATGGCTGCCCTTTCAGAGGACCCAGGTGTTCAGTTCCCAGCACCCACATAGCAGCTAATACCCAACCTTAACTCTGGTTCGAGGGGATCCACTGCCCTCTTCTGGCCTCTGTGGGCACCCTGCACACACATGGTATATATAATATATATATTCACTTATACATATAAATTAAAAATAAAATTTTATCAGTCATTGCTAACTTTTCTCAGGCATAATTAATCAGTCTCCACATATAGAATTCTATGAGCAAGAGCAGATTATCTATTGATCTTCATGTTCACTCCCCTGGGGGCCTGATAGAATCTGCCTGATCCATCCATCCTTGCCCCTCCCCCTTGCCCTTATGTCTTGCCCACACAGGTTGGGTGGGACAAGTGGAAGAATCACAGTGAGACTCCATAAAAAGCAGGTGCCCAGTATGTTCCACACCACAACATTCATTATCCCACTCATTAACAAGCAGAGGCCCCTGGGTGGTTCAAATGTGATCTCAATTCCCAGGGATTGGGAAGGAGAACGTCTTAGTCTATTTAAACATTTCTCTTTTGCAAGGCATTTTTGTGGTCATATGAAAAACAGTGTCTGAGAAATGCGTTGGGGAGGCAGGGCTGGAATGAGGAATGGGAATTGTTTGCCTTTTACACGGTTTCTGGAAAGGGCGGCAAGAACAGAAATAGATGAGCCTCGGTGCTGGTCAGCATTCTCAGCACCTGAGCTGAAAAGTGCCACAAACAGGGGCAAGTCTCATAAGCCAACTCTACACAGGCCCCTTGCCAAGAATGACTACGAAATGGTGAGTCACATCAGTCAGGCCTTGGAGCCCTGTCTGGCAACTCTGCAGTCCCAGCCAGCATTTGTAGAAAGTCACTCCGAAGAGAGCTACCTTTCTAACAGAGAGTTCACTGCAGAGCAGGGTTAGGGGCTTTGCTCCCTCCAGGCAATGTCCAAAAGAAAGCTTTGCCAGTTTCTGGAAAGGAAATATTGGTGATTTAACAGTGATTTCTTCTTAAAGAAATGGAACCAAGAGCAAGGGTTAGTGCAACTCTGGATTTCAGGGGAATTTATCTCAGCTAATGATGGCTTTGAAGGTAAATTCTCCTTGAGCCTCAGATGGTGATTCTTCATTCTGCTGCATTTGGGGCTTTGTCTTCATTTGAATGTGGGGTGGAATAAAGAGCCTTTGGATTTATCTTAATCTATTATTCAAAACTGGCAACCCATGGAAGTCTGTTTATCCCTGCAAATAAGTGTGATAATGGGCTTAGCTTCTGGCTTCTGTCACTCAACCAGGGCCACAAGAAGACTGGAACTTTTGTGACCGTAATGGCTTGGTCGATGATAGCTGTCTCTCCATCAAAAACAAAATAATAAAATGCGATAGAATGTTTTATTTTTTTTTTTTTTTTGATTCTCCTAAACTCTCCTGGGACACTTATGCTCCTTATGTGCTTTACAGAGGCATGGTAGGAAATTTAGCTAAATCTGAAAGGAAAATGTTGTGAAACTCATTAAGATGGTAGTAGCAGGGAGAAATTTCTGATCTGGGATAAGCCCCAGTAAATCAGTTTTCTTAGCCCTGATTCAAACCTCAATAAAAAGAAATATTCTCAATAAAGTCTCTTTCCATGCTTAGCAGAGTTACAACCATGCCATCTGTGTTACCTAAGCTGTTGAGTCTCTCACTGAGGCCTGCACAATGCTTACTGGTGCAAAGCATGCTCAATTTTGAAGTATGCATAAGTACACTTGCTCATGAACTCAGGCTTATACAGAGCATTAACATTATTATTGTTATCTATGATTAATCATCAAAATGGAGCCTAAATGACTCCCAAGAGACCGTCCACCAACTGCTATGCTTTTTATTTTTATGTTTCTTTCCACATAGTTCTTTGCTCAGTTCTGCCTCATACCAAAAGAAAAATATGACCTAACCTTTAGGGGGAAGTGTGGTATCCTGTTCTTGCTAGAATTAATTGCCAGGGATCTAAGAAAAGATTGTCATCTTCTGTTTTCTGTCCTGCTAAGCAACAAAGACAGCCATTAAAAGTATCTAAGCACTGGCTGCAAAAGGGTCATGACCTATATGACCCAGTATGAAGCCAAAGATGCAGATATCCTATCCAATCACCAATCTGTGTCCATGGTCCCCAGTACTCACTGTATAATTTTCTGTAAGTGACAGCCTGTGATTTATCCCTACTGTTTCATTGAAGCTTCTTCCTGGAAGAATGTGATTTTATGAATTTCCTGTTCCATTCACTACCACTTTCTAAGAAGGCTTTAAGGAGTAGAATCAAACCGCTAATTTCCTTCGTTAAGTTAGCTATTGTACTAGATTCAAGATAACTAGATTCAAGTTCGAAGCATACTAGGAGAACAAGTGGTCCTCTCAGTTAAAAACGAGATAAAATGCAAAAACTTGAAACATTTTCCTTTTACTCTTAACAGGAGAAAAAGGATGTGGATTTGGTGATATAGGAAAGTTAGTGTCCCAAGCTATTACACAATTTCTCCTGCTGGTGTCATGTTAAAACTTGATATTATGATTTTTCTTGTAACTTGACAACAGTTTTGACAAAAGAAAAGCATGTCTGGATCTGTGACAAGCTGTGACACTTTGAAGAGAACAACAAGCAGTTATCTGGCGAATGTTAGGAGCTAGATGGTTCAGTGGGGACCACTTTAAAGGTGTTTACTCAGATCCCCCCCCTACCCCGGACTCCAATATACCATTCTTCAGCTGCCTAGACATCAAAGGAGAGTTATATTCTCCTGAAGCTCTCTAGACACAGCCCTTTCCCAAATCTCAAAAGGAAAGAAAACCAAGGCATAACACAGACAGAAGAAAAGGATGTTGGGGCTGGAGAGATAGCCTAGCAGTCAAGAGCACCAACTGCTCTTGCAGAGGACCCGGTTCGATCCCCAGCACCCACATGGCGACTAAGAACCGTCTGTAACTCCAATTCCAGGAGAACTCCAGTTCCAGGGGAATCCGAGACCCTCTTCTGACCTCTGCGGCATTGCACGACACGGGTGCACAGACCTACATGCAGACAGTACATTCATACACATACAAAAATAAATAAAATTAAAAAAAAGAAAAGGATGTTGTTTCATTTGTATTTCTAACTGGGCATCACTTTGACCTTGTGGTCAAAGGCCAAGAAATTTCTTTCTGTAAGAGAATCTCAATGCACAGAATATTCTGAATGGAATTTCCCAACATGGACACCAAATCTGAAGTAGTTCAAACTTTGATTGAGTAGGAAACCTTTGAGAAAAGAACCAGTGATCGTGCAGAATAAGCTGAATGGTCAGTGGTTTGGCCATGTGTTCCTCTTTTTTGGGAAAAATAAAAGCTTTATAATTATTCACGAGGGATTTTGGCCAAGTTCAGGGAACCAGGCTTGTAACTGTGAATAAGCTCTAATGATGTAGGGGAGAAGAAGCAGTAGTCTTGGATATATTATATAGAATACTCTAACAACTGTAGTCCAGATTTTTGGGTTGTCAACTTGTAAAATGCATTTCTTGTCTATATAAGATGTCATATGTTTTTATTTATTCAATTTCTCCCCCAAACTATACAAAATATAATACATGTCATAACTGAATCCTTTAGAGAATATACATATGTGTATATGTACTCATATATGGATATAGATACACATATGTTTACATATATTCCCATACTATTGTTCATTTATTATTTGCTTGGTTTTACCTGAAATGGTTCAGTGTAGTGTGCCAGCTCCATTTTCTTCTTTGAAGTTTGGTTTGCATAGCTGCTTACCAAGGAGAACTGTGAATTTAGGAAGAGGTAGAGAGAACTGGGTCTACTTCTACAGGAGTAAAAGGGGCTGATCCTTGTACACCACAAATGGCCGGGCGTGGTGGCACACACCTTTAATCCTAGCACTTGGGAGGCAGAGACCAGGCGGATCTTTGTGAGTTCAAGGCCAGCCTGGTCTACAGAGTGAGTTCCAGGAAAGCTGGGGCTATAGGGAGACCCTGTCTCAAAAACACCAAAAAAAAAAAAAAAATGACCAAGCTTCATGCTTTTGTGGAAGCCTATCTGTGTAAGTCTGGGCTTTCTTCTCTTTGCTTCTTCTTCTCATGTATTTTGATGTTCTAGTTATAGGCCCTAGAATATAATCTCTTACAAACTCATGTTTGAAAAATTTTCAGAGAGACTCCAGAAGCAGGGATGGCAGCGTTTTCCTCTCACTAAGTGTTTCCAAGGCCCTGGGAACAACCCTGTGAATTGAGCACTAGGTTTATATTTTATACATCAGGAAATGGAAATTCAGCTAGTTTACAGATTCTAGAGATAAGCTGGAATTTACAAGTTAGGTTGGATTCTAAAGCCTGTATGTTTTTAAGCCTGTCATATATCTCTGATAGAAATTCAAGCTTTGGCCAAGTTGTAAGAAGATTTTCAGCAGCAGTGTGTGAAAGCACTGGTGTAACAGACCATGATCAGAGTTGGGGAAGCCAGCACTTGGGAGGCAGAGGCAGGCAGATCTCTGAGTTCAAGCCCAGCCTGGTCTACATAGCAAGCTCCAGGCCAGCTGGGACTAAAGGGAGACACCCCCCCACACACAAAAAAACCCCCAAACAAACCAGATGCCTTCTTTTTGACATTCTCTCTCTCAATAAAATAGAAGAATTGACCTAAACATGAAGTTTTATTTGTATTACCCTGCTCATGGCTAATATAATTCACCCACGCCTAGGCCATGACACCCACAGAATTGCACACTATGCAGACAGACAGAGGAAGATAGCAGTATTTACCCAAGGGATAATCTGGCTTTTCATCTGACCCTCCTGTGCCAAGTTAAATAATTACTCTCTTGGTTTAACAAAGTAAACAATGTTCTCCTACAAAGTAAGGACACTTACAGTGCTTTTAGTTTTACCCATTTCTCACTACCAGACTTTGATAATGTGGGCTTTCACAAGAAAATTACTCATTTATCCAATCAATTGAAATACAAATGAAAATCAGTTACAGTGGTAACAAGGCACCAAACCAAGAAAAGAACAGAGCTTGGGCTGCAGCGCTGTGGTAGAGTGCTTGCCTACCATGCACAAGGCCTTCGCTTGGGTCTCAATCCCTGTCAATATAAACATTATAATGATAATTCATTAATAAAGAAGAAAAAGAAAAAAAAAGAAAGGCTTTTGTGTTTTGTATTGAAGAGCATATTGTGACTTGATTATTTTTAACTTTTGTTTTAATTTCATGGCATTTACTAACATAATATCAGAATATTTTGACTACATTTCTTTATGTGATTTTTTAATTGAAAAGTTTTATTTATTTTTATTTTTATTGCATTTTTGTGCATATTCATATAATAAATCTTAATCAAATTTAGACTCCCTCTCCTACCCACACCCCCAGAATGCCCCCACAAAATTTCATGCATTCTGTCATATATGTTCATTCTTATCCAGTCATTAAAGATCTACTCTCTCTCACCCTGCAGTAATAGGTTGCCAATAGTTCTTTGGCTTGGGTTGGAGCCTACTACCCATGTCCCCAGACCCAAGTCTTGGAGCAATGGGGCTGGAACTGACACAGAAGCCTCCTCCCTAGAGACTAACTCTCAGTTTTAGAGAATATTATGCAAGCTACTAAGGGAGAAAGTCAATCAACGGTTCAATCCAGCTTTAAAGCTTAATTATCAACAACTGGCACAGCGAACTATCTCTATTGGTCAATGCCTATCTAATTTGACTTAAAGCCCTCTCAGTGGGAAGGAACTCATGGGTGGCATTGTAAATATAGCCAAATACACATGGCTAGAGAGGTCATAGATCCTAGAGACTGTTTTTTTTTTGAGACAGGGTCTCTCTGTAGCTCCAGCTGGCCTGGAATTTGCTATGTAGACCAGGCTGGCCTTAATCTCACAAAGATCTGTCAGTTTCTGTATTCTGAGTGCTGGAATTAAAGGCTTGAACTACCAAGACAAGCTGTTTTATGTGATCTTTTGATTAGAGAACAATTTCCAAAATGACGTTTGACACATGAGTCATTTTGTAGAAAGTCAATAGGTGGAAACCATTAGGAGCAGGTATTCTCTCTAACAGCCAGAGTCAGAACTCTGGGCAGAGTCTCTGCACTACTCGCTGAGCAGTAACCAGTACCTAGAACAGTGACCAATAAGTCACAGATAACACTAGACAACAGAAATCTGTTCGGAGAGTAAATGGAATTCCCCACCATGCTGCTCTCTACAGATTCTCTACAGACATTTTCACTCTAATTCTTTTCTGCCCCAAATTATCTTAGATGAGAAGAGGTTTGCTACAGGATGGCCACAGGCTCATGGGAAGACATGTCGTTGAGATTTTTTCTCACCCAAGTTTTCATCTTCAAATTTAAGCAGCGTTCCCAGTCCATTACACAAGAGACAAAGCCATTTCACCCAGGATGGCTCTGGCTAAGGACATGGTTTGAGATGTAACCACACTAGTAAGTTTATAATAAGACTACTATAGTAATGCATACAAAAATATCCTTTCTTTGGTTATAGATGAGGATTTCCGTGGGCAGCCATCTTCTGCAGAACTGGTTTTCACTGGTCATCAGGGAAGATTTGTCTTTCCATGACTTGGCTGTATGATGAGAGGTCTCTGCTAATGATAATTGGGGTCTCTGCTAATGATAATTTTAGGGTGTGTCTGAGCCACTGATAAATTTTCTGCATCATCCTGAGCTTAGATGCCACATGATAGTCAAACACATACCATTCAGAACTAGTCTGAAGAAACTTTTAGTTGTAGTCAAAACCAGACTACCATGTGATATACACATGAACAGGTTAGATTAGCACTCCTTGTAGGTCTAGTTGCCTTATAAATCACCTATTTAATGTGTCTGACCAAAGGTATGACTGAGCAAGATGTGGACTTGTGTTCTGTCTTAAGTTTCTAAGTGAGAGTTGATATTACCATGCACAAGTTGGAATCTCTCCTTTCAGGCCATTTAAGTACAATTTGGGCCATGGAGTCATCCTTTCAGAAGTAACTCTTAGGATCCATAAGTGATGTCTGCCTTCTGCCAAGGGATTTCGGTCATCAAATCTCCTACTTTCTAAAAGTAGGAATCCATAAGTACCACCTTTAGACAAAAGCATACCACATAGTGTGAAGGCTGGCCTAGCAACAAAGACAAATATGAATGCAATAATTATAGAGGAATACAAGCCAGTTTAGGTGTAGAATTCAGTGGCTAGTTGCAGTATCAGGGGCTTAGGACAACATCAGTGACATCTGCTTTCAGGAATGTGTATGATTATCCTCAGAGAAATGATGGGAATTAGGTACTTGATGATAGCTTGCATTGTTCAAACTGGCCCTTAACGATAGAGTAATGAACATAAACTCATGATGTCTTATTGCTCTAGCAGGCACAGCATCTGAGATATACCTGGCCAAAAGCTTCCTAAAGAAGGCAGTCCTATTACTGTTCGGGAAACAGGTATGTGCCTTTGTATACAGGAAGAAAGATAAGTTATTAGCCTAAACATACTACACATAACAGGACAGGGTTATGTAGACTTCAGTTAGGTACAGGAGAGGACAAAAGATGGAAAATTGGAAAGAGAGCTCTTCAGGCAATGAGAGTGAAGACTCCTCTTGTCAGTGAGAAAAATAAAATTGTCATCTCTCCTCCCACCTGTTCTAGTTGAAGTCACTGTGAACCTCTAAGCCATGCATTTTTGTTTCTTTTACAAGAAGACAGAATAGTACAGTGATAAAGAGCCAGTTTTCAGGAGACAGGTAGACTATGGGTTCAAAAAGCAGCTCTGTCATTTACCCAGCAGTGGTGCTTTCAGGCCTATCACTCATGGCAGGGAATGTCTTTCGTTCCTGGTTATTCCAGGGGGCAGAGAAGAATGGAAACACAAGACAGTTTTCCCTTCGACTCACTGTTCCCTCCAACACCACTCTGCTTCACTGAGCTCCAGGCTGGATGAAGGGGCCTACAAGGATCTCTGGGGGCAGGAGCATAGACCATGAAGGTAAAAGAAGTGAATTCTAGTGCAAAAGAGGTTCTTGGTCTTTTGGCTTAGAAACTGTTTTCTCCTTCTGCTGCCCTCAGCTGCACCGGGCCCCTGTGGACACTCCAAACCATATGGGAGGCTTCAGGCAAGACACTTTTTCCTGGTAATAAACCTGCCTTCAGGTTGGATTCAGGATGGCTTTTTCATGAATTTGCACCTAAAAATCAAATAAATAGATCTCTGAAAAATTGTTCCTTTGGCTTCCCACAGGAAAAAAAAATTAACAAAACAACAAGAAAAAAATCAGATTGGCAGACAGGATTTGAGGAAGTAGGACAGAGGGGAAACATTCATGTAGCTATTTGGAGGCAGAAGTGTCCTGTTGACAACATAAGATTTCTGTAGTAGTGAATTTCGGAGAGCATAGGTCTCTTGGTAGGAATTTGAGGAACAGGAGAATTTTACTGATCACTTGGGTTTAATTGCTAGATGGATACATACACAGTTTTATCTTTTAAGGAAACTATATTTGCTTTATCCTCTGCCTTATAAGGTACCCAGATCACATTAAAGTTAATGAATGGGATATAGTTTCTAAAAACATGTGTTTCTTTGCTTTTATCTCAATCTAGAAGTTTTAGGCAAATCTCTATCCCTAATTTATCTCTCTCTAGCATCAATTCCCCCAAGAGTTGGAGACAGCATTATATATATATATATATATATATATATACACATCCATATAATCACACATATTATATGAGAGAAGAGAGAGAGAGAGAGAGAGAGAGAGAGAGAGAGAGAGAGAGAGAGATTGAGAGAGAAAGTCTCCCTATAGCCCAGCTGGCCTGGAACTCACAGAGATCTGCCTGCCTCTGCCTTCTGAGTGCTAAGATTAAAGGCGTGTGCTACCAGGCCCAGCTTGAAGATGGTTCTTAGCCACCATGTGGGTGCTGGGAATCGAATCCAGGTCCTCTGCAAGAGCAGTTGGTGCTCTTAACCACTGAGCCATCTTTCCATCCCTGACAGCATTATATTTTAATATATGTGTTCCTTTTGAATTTGCTTACTTTATCCTCTTCTACAGAGAAAACTATGCAGATTAACTGTCAAGAAAAAATACTATGTCAGAATCATGGCTGGATTTATGTTAATTGTCTACCTGAATCTATTGGATGCTCCAGAGTCTATTAGATGCTTCAAAGTCAATAAATTACAACAGAGGAAAATTGAGTTACCCCCCCAATATTTTATTTTTGACATCAGAAAATCAAACATGTTTGTTGTCATAGGTAGTTTTATGGGTTAAGCCAAAAGTTTTACAAGGATTCTAAATATTACTATAGCTACATTCTATGTAGGTATTCTATTCTTATGTATTCTATGTAGACATTTTAGTCTGTATAGGTGCCTGTCTTCGTTTATGATACATACCATTTTTTTTTTTTGGTCTTTTTGAGACAGGGTCTCCCTGTAGTCCCAGCTATAGACCAGGCTGGCCTTGAACTCACAAAGATCCGCTTGCCTCTGCCTCCCAAGTGCTAGGATTAAAGGCGTGCACCACCACGCCCGGCTGATACATACCATTTAAAAAACACAAAAAAAGTTTCAAGCAATTTGGTTAGACTGTGAATGACCACTCAGGCAAATTTGATGAAAATGATCAAACTAGAAATTTTCTCCATGGCATAAGTTAACAGTTTCTAGATGTAAAACTGAAAAACAATATGCAGCAGATAAAATCCATGCCAAGTAAACATCAGGACTGGAATTCACAGAAAATGTCAAAGGGTGACAGTAAAAATTACAGCTTTATTTGTGAAGTAATCACACAGAGATGACTTCTTTCAGTCACTTTTTAACCAGTCTTTCAGGAAGGAAGATAGGTCTCAGCCATGAAGAAATTTTGTGTTCTTGTTTATTACACGAATTGTCATTGGCTGGGGATATAACACCGTGGGAAAGCACTGATCTACATACAAAAGTCTGTGCATTCAATCCCTCACACTGAAAAAAAGGTGTTTTAAACATCTTTCAACCTAAAATATCAATCCATAGATGAAAATATCTGGAAGGTATATCCAATATGCTAAAGATTTTAAGGAACAATATTTGCAGGATTCCATGATACTATTCCTAGGTTTTTTATTGTGTCCAATAAAATTAAAAAGATAAAGAAATGACTATATACCATGCGGTAGAAGTTACCCAGGATTCTTGAATTGCTTTCTTATTTATTTATTTATTTATTTAATTTTTTTATGTGGATGAATGTACTGTCTGCATGTAGGTTTGTGCACCCGTGTCATGCAATGCGATGGAGGTCAGAGAGGGTGTCGGATTCCCCTGGAACTGGAGTTAGAGAAGGTTTTCAGTCAAATGTGGGTGCTGGGGATCGAACCTGGGTCCTCTGCAAGAGCAGTCAGCACTCCTAATAGCTAGGCCATCTCTCCAGCCCCTTGAATTTCTTTCTTGATAAAATATAGGAGTCCATTATCAAAGCATGACTGACTCCCTTTTATACATAAGTCACTATAGTTATTGTCCCCAAAGAGGTCCAGGATTATGGACAGAAGAGTATCTTTCCAAATGGCAATGGTGAGCATACCCCATGTGTGAGTCTCCCAACTTGCCTTTCTGCAAAAAACTAGTTAAGTACTAGTTTTAGTTGCCTCTGAAAGAGAGAATCACATGTCCTCAAATATTTAAAGAATACATTCTCATGCCTCTCAAAAAGTTCTTAATTGTTTAATGATGATAAATATCATCTATTGAAACTATTCAATTAACATAAACTTTAAAAAAATCACATTTCAATGAAAGAGGCTAATAGTCATGATTTTTTATTGAGAAACTGGAGCCATCCTCAGTCACAATATACTAATTCTGAGAGAAGCATCTTCTCTTTCACCACCTTAAAACTCATTTAAAAATTCTTAAATGTTGCAAATACTTAAAGATACCTATATGAACATGTCAGAGATCAAATATCACATTGACTTCTAGATCCAGATGGTTAGTTGTCTATTTTATTTTTAATCTTTATATTAATATGATGAATTGCATAGAAAGAATACAAGGGGTTTTACATGTAGCTCCATGGAAAGAAATTAAGAAGAGGTATAGGAAAAACTGAGCCATGAGATCAACAAGCAGGACTTAATCTTTTGGTGAAATGACATAGGTCTTCACACTAAGGCCCTAACACAAGGAAGTTGATGTTTTCAAAATGAATGATGCTAACTATAGTGGAGGAGCCTTTAACTGTCAACTGCTGACAGGTCATCTTGATCCGTTCTTCTCCAGTGATCAGGGATTCTCACATGGAGCACTGGGCTTTATCTCCAGCAACCAAGCTACACTTAAAAGATGGGCCAGCTGCTTCTGGAGACCCCTTTTAGAGCCTTAGTTGGTTGTTTGCCATAAGATACATGATTATCTGTCATGGAGACGAATCTATAGCAAAAGTTCTTGTCCCGATTGAAGACCTCCTAGGGAGAAAGACGCTGGAGGAGTGAGTCTGATATTTTAAATTAATAAAACCTTGGAAGCCATCACTTGGGAGTTTTTGAGTTTATATTCAAGTCACAGAAACTTCATCATTCACATCTCAGAGCCACACTTTTCTCAACAGAGGCAGATCCTATAGGTATATACTCAAACACTGCTGTCTTTCCTTAATTTCTAAGATGTTTTAATAGTCACTCCTATATGCCTTTGTAAGTGCAAGAAAATCACAGCACTGATGCAAAGTGAAGGGCAGGAAAAGCAATCCTATTATGCTTTTGACCTAATTTCTCACTGGTTTCTTCAAGGCAATTACAAAACTCTCAATTGGGCATGATTTGCCAACAATTATTTCATTGCTGTCCACTCAGAGGCATATGGGTATAGTAGGCTCAGTACACTTCTCTATGGCAAATTCATTTACATTATTTTCTGCCTTCAAAAGGTAAAAATAAGGCCAAAGCCAACACTACTGAGTCAGCTGAAAACAGTATATAGTATTAGAAGCAATACTGACTTGTGCAGAGTTCAAGGCGTTCTGAATGATTTGATGTAGGTTCTGTGGCAGGGTTAGGAGGTTTGGAGCACATATCCTTAAAGTTTAAATAATACGTTGCAAAGTGGTAATATAAACAAGAGGCTTTTATTCGGCTGTAAAGAAAAGCGAAATTGTAGAATTTTCAGGAAAGGTATTAAGTGATCCTAGTGTGGACAAAACAAAAAAATGTGTGGTCTTGTGGTCTCTCATATCTGGATCCTATCTTATATGTATTAATATGTGTGTGTTTATATATGTTTGGTTGGAACTATGGGTAAAGCTTAAAACTCTAGAAGAAACCAAGCCTGTGTAAAACAAGTGATGAGAAAGGGAAGAGGGGAGTGGGCAAAAGAGCACAGGAAAGAGAAAGAAGACGATGGGTTGTGGGGCTGCAGACCAGGATGAAGGGGAAGGAGAATGCAGCAAAACTGATTCTATTAAAACATCCCAGGAGGATACCATATACTTTGTATGTTAATTTAAAAAACAAAAAAATTAAAAGACAATTCACAAAATAATAAATACGGTGGCAATAATGAAGCAAGACATAGGTATACACATCATAATGCATTATTAGTGCCCAGGAGAAGTCACGTAGAACCTGTCCAAAAGAACTAAATTTGACTTGTGTTTGTAAACAAATATTTGACAGGAACTTTTATCTTCCTCCTTTTAAACTTGTCAACATTTTTAACTTTATATTTTTATAGTATAAAGAAGTGTCATTAAATGAAATTCAATGTATTCTTATCACATTAGAAACATCAAGTCCAAAGTAGAACTTATTTTCTTCCCTAATAGTTAAAAGATGTTAATATAGCAGCCATTTTAAAATGTAATCTATGCCGGGCGTGGTGGCTCACACCTTTAATCCTAGCACTCAGGAGGTAGAGGCAGGTGGATCTTTGTGAGTTCAAGGCCAGCCTGGTCTACAGAGTGAGTTCTAGGACAGCTGTGGCTACAGGGAGACCCTGTCTCGAAAAGACCAAAAAAAAAGAAAAGAAAAAAGAACTAGGTTCAATTAGGCTGGGTGTGGTGGCCCATGCCTTTATTTATTTATTTATTTATTTATTTATAATTTTTTTTTTATGTGTATGAATGTACTGTCTGCATGTAGGTCTGTGCACCCATGTTGTGCAATGCCACGGAGGTCAGAAGAGGGTGTCGGATTCCCCTGGAACTGGAGTTCTCCTGGAATTGGAGTCTCAGACGGTTCTCGGCCGCCATGTGGGTGCTGGGGATCGAACCCGGGTCCTCTGCAAGAGCGGTTGGTGCTCTTANAAAAAAAAAAAAAAAAAAAAAAAAAAAAAAAAAAAAAAAAAAAAAAAAAAAAAAAAAAGAAAAAAATGTCTCCAAGCCTGGAGAGATGGCTTAGAGGTTAAAAGCACTGACTGCACTTGAGTGGACCTGGGTTTGAATCCTAGAACCCACATGGCAACTAACAACCATCCATAACTCCAATTCCAGGGGATCTGACTCCCTCTTCTGACCTTAGTGGGTGACGAATGACACAGGTGCATTTATGTACATGCAGGCAATACACTCATGCACATAAAATAAAAAAAAATAAATGTTTTTGAAGGAGTATACTACTGCTCTTGCAGAGGACTGGAGTTTGGTTCCAAGCACCCTACTCAGGCATGTCACTATTGCCTGAAACCCCAGCTTCAAGGAAGGGTACCTGCAAGTTCCCAAATACTTTTGGAAATACAGCTTACTACATGGGAAAAGTGACTCTAAATAATCCATAAAGATAAAAATTATTTCACAGTTGATTTAAAGAGGATATAATAAGTGAAAAAGTTGCCGGTTGTGGTGGTGCACGACTTTAATACTACCACTCAGGAGGCAGAGGCAAGCGGATCTTTGTGAGTTCCAGGCCAGCCTGGTCTACAGAGTGAGTTCCAGGACAGCTGGGGCTATAGGGAGAACCTGTCTCGAAAAGATCAAAAAAAAAAATTAAAAAAATACATGAAAAAATCATTAGAGAGTTGTGATGATGTAGTGTGCACTGGAGTCATTATAAAATAATGCGTGTGTCCGGCCCCTTGAGCTTTTGTCCAAGTAGTTAGGAGTGATACATATTGGAAACAACAACAACAACAACAACAACAACAACAGAAAGGACTGCATCAAAGAACTGACTGAAACAGTGAACTTCTGCTCAAAACAGTCAGCTTCCACATGGAGAATTTTGAGAAAGACTGAGAAAGAGATGAAAAGCATGTTTGGCAGAATGCATGAGCTGTGGTGGGGTGGGGGAATGGGTGGGGGACATGGGTCTAGATCTGATTAGTAACATAATCTTGTACCAAAAAAAAAATATATATATATAATAAAAAAATTAAAAGTAAAAATAAAAATTAAAAAAAATGCGTGTGTTTTAAAAATATATATCTATAAATTATACTGAAATGAGAAAATTCTTTGATATTCATTTCATTTATTTATTTACTATTATTCCATAAAGCTGCCTATGCAATCGGTAATTAAAGCAGGATTAGAGCCCAGAAGAAGGTATGAGTACCGGTGGAGAAGGGAGAGAAGCATTCTGGTGCCCAGGAGCCATCTCGATAACTCAGAACTGTCCTTATCTGTAGGGCTTGTAATCGCTCCTGAGTCTTGCCCAAGTAACCTCATAATTTACTCTGCTTTGCAAAGAACTATAGGACAGGCCTCAATGCAGTCAATCCACTCTCATTAGTTGATTTCATCAGGTCTGGGAGTCATCATACACCCCACTCTCTCAGTGGCAATATGAAATATTAAGTGACTTTAGGGAAAAAAATGCTAAAATGTGCTTCAGGTATTACTTCCTTAATTACAAGATGTCAGGGCAGAATGACTAATTCCCAAACTTTATTGTAATGACATCTCCTGTTCAGAATAGCATGGAATTTGCACATGCTGATGGCTAAATCCCGAGATGACCCTGGAGTTCTTAATGAGAGAGAGGAGAGGGGAGGTGAAGAGAGAGGAGAGGGGAGGTGGTAAAGAGAGAGAGAAAAAATATCAGAGAGTGGTGGAGAGAGTGAAAGAGAGGAAGACAGACACAACAATCTGTTTATGAGGATCTTACAGTTCATTTGAGAGATCTATTAAATTTGTACTTGAAATGACTTTTACTTCCTTATATGGCTTCAAAGAGATTTTCCTGTTTTAATCCTATTGACTACATGGTGGGCTTTTTCAAGTATCCATTTATTGTGTGACTTTAATAAGTAAATAAGATAGTAAATTAAATTTCTTATATTTAAAGATTTAATCTTGATAACAATTAACTGTAAGCTTAGAAAAAAATGAACAAAATTGGATATTTTACCTAGCTGTTTAACATATATAAAAATCAACCCAGAGCCAGGTGTGGGTGTGGTGGTGCACACCTTTAATCCCAGCACTCAGGAGGCAGAGGCAGGATCTCCGTGAGTTCCAGGCCAGCCTGGTCTACATAGCGAGCTCCAGGCCAGCTAAGACTAAAGGGAGACCCTGTCTCAAAAAGACCAAAAAAAAAAAAAAAAAAAAAAAATCAACCCAGAAACCCCAAAATACTTCCCTGAAAGTTTAAGGATCTTAGTATTTGTGGATAAACAATTTCAGAGGTTGAATCTCTATCCAGGGCAGTGGGGGCTACAGATTTCAAACCTTAAGCAGAAAAATATTGTCCACAGCAAAGTGCTTAAGTGCAAGCTCATAGGGACTTAGATATTTGCAAAACACATATTCTATAAAAACTACAGTGTCTATTTACAGAGGCTAAGCAGTAGGTAGGTGATAGAAATGGGGCACACACATCAAACAGTAATTGGCTACTTTATCCAGTAAATTGCTTCTATCCAGTCTCCTACTGGGACTCACGCTGACTGCTTGGCTCTTCCCATAAATAGGTTTGCTCATAGGATTGGAAAACTGAGTATAGTGTTTTTAACATCTTCAACTTCATGGGGTTTATGAAGGAAGTTTTCTATCTTCATATAAAAAGACTAATATAATAGGAATTTAGGTGTGTGTGTGTGTGTGTGTGTGTGTGTGTGTGTGTGTGTGTGTGATTCAAGGGATACACGGAGGTTTTAGTTCTAGAAAAAATATACATAATAAGCAATATTCACCAATGTTTTGACCCTCAAGCCAATGAATAACTTTCATCTTTCTTGATTAATTCTCTATTTTGAAAGAAGCTAAAAGAATATGATGTCACTTGGGGGAAAACTGTAATAGTTCATGTGCTCTATGATGTTTTAAGAACAATGCCAAAGGTGGATAAAGAAGCTTGCTGAAAATTGCCAAGGTTTGTATCTTTAAACATAAGTTTGTACCATTATTTATGGTGAGATAGATGGTCCTTCACTTAGAACTTAGAAATGCTTCTCAAGAATACTCAGTCTCCACTGCAAGGGTTCAACTGGTCCATATGCTATGACTGTTATGATATGAATGTGAAAGGTAGGGGTGTGTGTGTGTGTGTGTGTGTGTGTGTGTGTGTGTGTGTGTGTGATTGAACACACAGTCCCAAGATAATGGTGTTGTTGGAAGCTTGTGAAATTTTAGCAAATGGGTCATCCTAGAGGAAATGGCATAGTGGAAGGCATGCCTTTTAGGTAATAACTCAGGCCTGCTTCTGATAGAGCTCTCTCTGCTTCTTGGTCTACCAAGATGTAAATAAGCAACCACACAACGTGCTCCTACTGCAAGGGCCTGAACCTCCCTCTTCCAGCTGCGGCACCTTCCCTGCCAGGATTCATAGTTCCTTCTGAAGTGTGAGCCAAAATAATCTCACTTCCTGCAAGTTGCTAATGTCTGGAATTTTGTCCTTATGATGAGAAAGGCTAACTAACACGCTGCCCTTCAGCACCGTTACTCTTCCTGCTGCCTCTTATGCCTCCTTTCAAGAACATAACCTAGAGCATCACCCTCACATACAGGCAGTAAACAAAATGGCAAAAAAACCCCACTTCTGTTTGGGGTAAAAGAGTGGGCTATCCTAAATGGAAGAAAAACACAAAGTCCTAGAAACCCAATTCTCAAGCAAGACCATTCTCAGAGTACTTCTCAACAAGTGACCTAGATTTGAGGTTGGCAGGCATTGCACAACCACCTCTGTAAGTGGCAGAGCCCCATGAGATTGCTGTGCTGCATCGACTAGCGAATATCTTGGTGGCTCTGTGTCACAAACAATTTGTTTCTACATCTTCTGCCATCAGGATCCTGGGGAAGATGTCCGCGCTCATTAACCCTGAGAGGAGTTGACTGCCTAAGTGGTTTGCCCACTTTCTACAGAGAGGAGAAAAACTCATTAAAGACACTGTCAGCCACACTCTTTATTTTTCTTTCTTTCACTTTCTCTCTAATAGGAAGCATGGCTAAGTGCTGGGATTGGTCATTTTGAATGTAAAGGACCATGCATTCTGCTAACTCTGTTCTGACACTTGTTGGGAAAAAGGGAAGGGAGATGTAAGAAAGTGACACATGGCTCAGTTCTCAGGAGGGGGTGCCGTGGAAGTGAGGCGGTGGCTCACAGTTGGGTTTGTGAGGGTGATGCTCTGGGTTATTGGAGTCTTTACCCCTTTCTTTCAACCTCCTGTCTCTAATTTCATTGCTGTATACTGCAAAGTTACAGCTTCCTATCTGCTTTTACCATCATCTTACAAAGTGGAAATGCAATTTGTAGAAGAAGGTTTTATCATAGTCATCCCTGGGCTATACTCTGTCTAATAAGAAACATAGATTACAAAAAAAAAAAAAAAGTTGGGCGTGGTGGTACACGCCTGTAATCCTAGCACTAGGCAGGCCTATCTCTGTGAGTTCAAGGCCATCCTGGTCTACATAGTGAGCTCCAGGCCACCTGGGACTAAAGGGAGACCCTGTCTTAAAAAGACACACACACATAAAAAAAGAAAGAAATATAGATTGAGTGGCTTGCCTGGGGATAGACCTCTCTCCATGTCACTCCATTAAGGCAGCATTGACTGAATAGTTGCCAAAGCTCCAAAATAATCTCCCTGTGAATATCCCCAAGTGTTCTTCCTCCTAGAACACAGGGAGCAAGATGGGAATCTTGGGGGTTCACTGATCAGTCAATTTGGCCAAAACAGCAAGCTATGTTCAGTGAGAGACTCTGTCTCAAAAAAACAAGGTAGAGAGTAATAGAAGAAAATACTTGGCTTTTTGGGCTGGAGAGATAGCTTAGCAGTTAAAAGCACCAGCTGCTCTTGCAGAGGACCTGGGTTCGATCCCCAGCACCCACATGGTGGCTAAGAACCATCTGTAACTCCAATTCCAGGAGAACTCCAGTTCCAGGGGAATCCAAGATCCTCTTCTGACCTCCACGGCATTTCACAACACGGGTGCACAAACCTACAAGCAGACAGTACATTCATACACATACAAAAATAAAAATTAAATTAAAAAAAGAAAATATTTGGTTTTTACCTGCATCTATGGGTGACTGCTCTTTATGAATGAACATGCAACACACACACACACACACACACACACACACACACACAAGACCATGAGCTTTGTTTTAAATTCTTCATTAGGCAATGGCTCTCAGTAAAATTTGGGACATTTCTGTTCCTCTAGTCTATGTTGGCACTGTACTACATTCTACTTTATTTTAACATCACTATTAATATGATATCCATTTTGCAGATGAGAAAACAGGCTTAGAGAAGTTACATACTTAGGACAGCATTAGCCAGGATTTGGAATTAGCTGAGATGATTTCAAAGGCCCTATATTTTACCAATTTGGAAAACTGGGTCCTTGAAATCCAGACTGTTTCATCCTATAGAGAAGATCCTGGTTCCTGTCATGGCAAAACATTGTTCAACTCCCAGAATAATAGACCAGAATAAATTTTAACTTTTTTAGCGCATCTAAAAATTTATTAAACAACAATATCAATGACATCAATGATCAATGATCTGTACTTCTCCCCTCCTGGTGGGGAAAGAAAAAAAAAAAACCTATATAATCAAACACCCGACTGAAGGAATTTCAGCCAGTGAACAGCCAATCCTTTTCATTGTCAGGAAGAGCTTATGCTTTCTGCCAGGACAGGTATAATCGTATACCATCTTAGGTGAACTCCTAGGATCTGCTTTTCCCTAGCTCCTGGTTCCATGATTTTCAAGTGATAGTGGTGGACACTGTTAGTGTTGCTCAGATTCCTGGAGAACTTAAAGGAGCTATTCCATCAATAGGCTGCAGACTTTGTGTTTGTGTGGGATTGTAGAAGCCAAGTTCAACCTTGGGACGTCAATCCTCAGGCGCGTCCATTTTTGTTTTGGGGACAGGGTCTCTTACTGGCCTTGAATTTGCCAAGTAGGCTACCAGTGAGTCCCAGGGATCTTCCCCTCTCTGCCTTTCCAGTGCTGAGCTCACAAGCCTGGCCCCACCACATTATTTTTGATTTTCAAAATAAAAAATGATTTTCAGCTTTCTGAGCTTTGAATTATACCACAGCCTTGAACTTCCCACAGAGTCTGGAGATCACAGCTTCATTCTTTGCTCATGAGAATGGGTGAAAGCTCTCTAGAGTAAAAGGGATAGAGCATCTTCCTCAGAGAAAGATGGGAGATATACCCTGTGAGGTCTCCTCCCAGGTTCAGTGGTGTTTATTTTTCTGTATAGAGTCCTTTTGCAGATGATTGTAAACAACATATAGGAAAATCTAGATATGAACATCTAAGAACTAGGGTTGAGTAACTAACACATACCTCACACTACTATGTAAAGGTAGCTCAACTTGTATGTAGGGAAAAATGTATATATAGCCAGCCTTCTGGAGGACAGAGATCTGTCAAGGTGAGGAGAACCAGGAGAATGTGGTTAAGGCCTACAGTTTGGGGAAAACAGAATGAGGCAGGGGGTAAAGGAAGTTCATAAGCTTAGGAGTCATGTGGTCTAGCTTGGCTTCCTGACTTACACTAACAGTGTCAGGATTGGAGATAAGAACAATGATTAAAATAGTGATAACTTCCTTTGCTCAGTGAACTCTATGCACTGAGAATTTGCTAAGTTCTTCATTTTTCACTTAGAGTTTAAAACAATCCAACACAATTGGTATTATTTAGCTTTTTTCAATATAAAAAACTGAAAGCTTTTTTCAATATAAAAAACTGAAAGCAAAGGAATTTAGACAACTTTCCCAAGGCCATAAAACACTTAATGTCTAAACTAAGTCGAATATAAATTTAAACCTGAAACCAACTGATGATATGGTTTCACATGTTCTGACAAGTTCCTGAGGATACTGGAGAAGGAAAAAGCATATGTTGGCAATGTGGTGACTTTCAGTATAAGCTGAAGGTTTAAACATAATTCAGAAGTATAATTTGCTATAAAATCATACTCAGGAAGGGGGTGGAGTAATGGCTCAGTGGTTAAGAACATGGGATTCTCTTGCAAAGGACCTGGGTTCAATTCCTAGCACCCACATGGAAGCTAACAACTGTCTCTAACTCCAGTTCCAGGGGATTTGATCTCTGCAGGCACTGTACAACACAGGTGCACTTATACACACGTAGGCAAAACACTCATACACATAAAAATTTAAATAAAAAAATAAAATCATATTCATGGAATCACTGGTGATTTCCCAGAAGTTTAAGCAATTTGTCTCTTGGTGGTATGAAGGAGAGTCAGGATTTTTCAGATTTCTTTTTCTGGATCTAAGAGCCACATATGATTGCTGTCACTTATTTGGGCAGATGAGGAATGGCCAGTTGCCTTGGGGTTTCATCTAGTGGGTGTGGGCAGCTAATGATTCTCTCTCATCTTCCAGTGCAAATGAAATGGTGATGGACACAGTAATGGTCATAGTCGTGGTCATGGTTGTGGGATGGCTGTGGCCATGGTTTTGACTGCACTCATGGTTGTGATCAGCATCATGGCTGTGGTCACTGGCTATTGTCAAGGTTGTGATCATGGTCATGGCTGTGATCAGGATTATGGTGGTCATAGTTGTGATTGTGGTCATGGTTATGATTGTCGTTATGGCTGTGATCATGGTCATGGTAATGGTCATAATCTTCATCATGATTATAGTTGTGGTTATGGCCACGGTCAGATTATAATTGGCTCCTGATCAAGAAGGTGTCTATCATTTTATGAAGATAACTTGGTTAAGTCAACATCTCCATAGACATGATTCCATTGACCTTTGAATACATTCAAAGTAATAAAAACACAGTAGTTAAGTCCTTTAAATATTTCTCATGTCATTTAAAAATGTCACAGTATTCAAACACAATGACAGTATTTTGACCATAACCAAATCTAGACTGCTGGAAAATCTGACAGATGCTGTTAGACTAGCCCCTCAGAGATTTCCTTCCAATTAGTTTATATTTGCCCTTTTGCTCAGATTTTCAGTCCACTTCATCCTCCATGAAGGAAATAAAGGGAATGTTGGAAGAGCAATTTTCAATATCCAGATTCCAGACACATCAGCCTGCTACAGACAGAACTCAAATCCAAAGCATTCCTGGAATCCCCATGCTAATTACCACATTATCAAGTCCTGGAAGGACTGTGAGCTATTGAATAAGTATTCTGGGTAACTCGATTCCCCTAATGAACTGGAGCCACCCAGACGATGGAATGAAAGGCCTGTGGCCAGTCTGGGCTGCTGCCTCTCACCCCCACAGTCTCAGAGTCTTGGCTTCTTCTGGGCTTGGCACATGGCCTGTCCTTCCCACTGTCAACTTCTTTCTTAGTGCTTCTTGGCAGCCTTCCTCTTCAACATGGACTGCCCAGACCCTTGTACTGCCTTTGGACCTGGTATGGGCAGTTGTATTGCAATGTTTGCTTATTCATCACCCCACTGTCTTTGAATTCATTAGATTTGCATTACTCTACCTGTGTTCTCAATGACTTTGAAGTCTCCAACAGCTTTCAGCTATTTCCTAGTATATATATATATATATATATATATATATATATATATATATATATATATATTGCTATGCTCACCAGAACCCTGTTTCCTGGAATGGGCCTGGGGGGAACACCATTGCTGAGTGTTGCCATATGAATCTTGAGCTCTTCTGAACATCTCTAGCCCATCTACCCCATCACTGTATGCTTTGGGTAAATGCCTCAAATCTTAGTGTACACCTATATCCCCTGAAGATTTTTCTAGAGCAAAGGTTCTGAGTCAGTATATTGGAGATGGGGTGTAGATTTCCTCATTTGTAATTACTTCTTTGGTGATGACGATTCTGCTGGTCCAGGGACTGCTTTCAAGTACAATCCTCTAAATAGGCTCTATCTTAGCAACTTTGTACTCCTGGAATTTTCCCCTTTTATGCTGCCTCCTTCTATATGTGAAGTAGTAGAGAGGATGACGATGACACAGTTCCTAGTTCCAGGAGTCTGCAGTCTGTGGCAAGGTTTTTCTTTTTT